>CANSZD010000336.1:0-121943 GCA_947648045.1 Beta corolliflora | reverse complement strand
AAGAGAGATCGAGACAGGTGATCCTCTCACCTTGTTGCTCAGGTTTGTGTCAATACCTCTCAAGAGTTTTGAAAGATGGGCGGGAGGAAAATGGGTTTAAGTTCCATCCAAGATGCAAGCCTCTAAATCAATCCATGTGTTTTGCAGATGACATTATTCTCTGATCGTAGCGGACTTCAAATATGTATCTTTAATGATGCTAAGGTTTCCAAATGTTCTTCTAAACAACTCGGATTAATAGCAAGCCCCGAAAACATCTCATGCATCGTGACTAGGATGTCAAATGAGGAGATCAATAGAATCCTTGACATGAGATCCCAGCTCAGGAAGGGTTCTTCCTTTCGTATACTGCATTCCAATTTGTTCCAAAAAATTTCTATCAAGTAATGTGAAAATATAATTGAAAAACAGAGTCTCAGGATTAAGGTGTGAGTTCAAGACATATGTCTTTGGTGTGCAGATTAATCATGGTTAATTGTTTTGGCGTCCATTCGTACATATCGATCTCGAGATCACGTCTCTCCCTAAAAGTCTTTATGCCTCAAATAAACAAGATCTCGGAAACTTCCTTCTGGAAAGGTGTGCTAGACTCAAACAAATTCCGTAAGGTGGCTTGGTCCATCGTCTTTACCTAAGAGTGAAGGGTGGCTTGGTTTTATTAAATCTACAATGGCCAACCGAAATATCGCACTGTGGGTAAAGGCCTGTGGTGGATGATCCTGTCAGTTAGAAAGAAAATCTAAGGGTAAATGGATTCACACCGTTCATCTTAGGGGGACAAAGTCGGGTGGGATTATGTGCCCAAAAAGGGGACAACTGGTATCAGAGGTCAATTTGCTAGGTCAAAGAGAAAATTAATACGGGTCTCGAAAATCAGCTTAACAAAGATGCCAATGTATTCCATACCGAAGATTGACGATGATGGAAATTCATCGTAGTAAGCTTTAATAGTCAAGTGCCGTTCGGTGTAGGCTTAGTCAACCTAAGCATAGATATATTGCTATGCTAGCTACGCCGAGAAGATCTGAATACTAAACAAAACTTATTAGGCTAATAAGGAACATCACTCAAGATGACAGATGCTTGATATGCGACAATGCAGTAAGCGAATCACATCTACACTTGTTTTTTGAATGTCATTAAGAAGTTTTATGCTTTGGAGAGCCATGACATCGATCGGGCGTATAGAAGACACCGCTCTCACTCTACCAGCGAGATAAAGTGGATATGTGGTGAGGAAAAATAAATAAGTTCTGCATTTGAAAAGATTCACTTCACCATTTTCCCATGTATAGTATACCATATTTGGATGGAAAAGAATAATGCTATATGTAATGCATAAGAAGAATAAAGAGAAAGTCGGAATAGAATTAAGTTTGATGTATATATAAGAGAGTACACGAGTATCAGTGCCCCCAGCAGTGCTAGAGTAAATGATCAAAATTGAGTCAGAGATCTCAGATCTCACTAAGGCCGTTTAGCTATGTTTTTAGCCTCGGCTTGGGCCGTTGATCTTTGTCTTGGGGTTTTGGTCCCTTGGGCCGAGCTTTATCGGGCCTCAATTTTTCGATGCACTAATATATCCGATCTCGCTTTATCAAAAAAAAATTATATCAATTTTTCAATCCCAAGCTTTCATAACCACTAGGTTATTGTCAAAAAGGAGACTAGTTCTCGCCAAAACTAAGTCTATTTTCTCCATCGATTCGATACTCACCACATGTACTCCATGCTTCACCATTGCTACCCTTTATCCACTCCATGAGTTCTCCAAGCTCTCTTATAAAACCTTCCATGATATGAACCGGAGGATCGGATCCAATAACATATAAATATAAAGGCGTAATTCCATAAATCAATTTCAATTTGAATATCATCTAATTCAATATTAATCACCTATTTTGTATCCCGTTAACCGAAGCAATTATAAGATCACTAGATTGAATCGGAGAAAGTAGAATAGGCATAGGTTCATTACCTTCAATTCTATCTAACTCTTCTACTCCTTATGGCAAATTTCTCCCCTCCGATCTATAAATCGTTCGCAACCACTCTAAGCAGTTCACCCCGAGTTTGATTGTTGTTGCAAAGCTTGGATCAAGATCAAGGCGATAACATATCTTCCAAGAATTATTTACATTTCATTATCAATTCCTATTGTAGAAATTCCTATTAGTTCAATCAATTTAATCTTCTGCCTCCGAGCATTTGGACTAGGTCCTTAATGTTATCCTAGAAAAGATAATGGCCGACTCGATTTCATCTCGACTTCTAGAAGTTCCGGCCATGGCGACTCGAGTAAAGAGTACATGGAGAGAACTCTAGAGAGAGAAAACTAGCATCTTTAACGGAATTATAACTCGAGGTTGTTATGCTTAAACGAAATCCATAATTTACTAACCTTATCTTTACTTATTCCTCTATTGTCTATTGCTATATACTTTGAACATAACTTATATTAACTAATTGATCTAATTTATATTGTATAATATTATATATAAGGTAAAAGAACAAGTTCTAAGTCTATCATAGGTTGCGAAAGTGCACAGTTGACATACAACTACACCAGATACATATTTTGTCAAATTAAGAAAAAAGAATTAATTTTAAGGGCACAACTTAGATTAAAGTTTCGATACCACGTTCTATTAGTAAATTGCATTCTACATGACATGCACCTACACCCGTATACATATCTTTGTCAAATTAAGAAAAAAAAGAATTAGTTTTAAGGGCACAACTTAGATTAAAGTTTCGATACCATGTTTTATTAGTAAAATTACAATCTACATGACTTCTATATACATCCTCCGTTATGTTTTAATGAAATGTAAGGGTCTTGGTGATGGGGACTTAGGAGAGGAGAGAGATAGAGAGAAAGAAAAAGAGGAATCCATGACTGATGAGGAGAGAGAAGAGAAAAGTCAATATCAAATAAAATAACATTTCATTTATTTTGAAACGGACTAAAATGGTAAGTGGTTAATTTATATTAGAAAGGAGATAGTACATAGTTGACTATCCAAACTTAATAGAAAACTAATGAACTTTTCTTACGTATCTTGGGTACATTTCCAGCACTAGGCATAGTGAAGGGTATAAAGAGGGGTTCTTAGAAATCCCGTCTGCTTTGCTTCAAGCCTTTCACGAAATGCAGCAAGCATAATAAGAAATGCATAATCATCTGAGGATAGTCGGTTCATAGAGTTAGAATTAGAGTCCGTCGAGGAATATCACTTGAAACATAGGGCATACAAGGAGTTTCTATCACAAAAAGCTAAGCTTGCTTGGGTTAAAGATGGAGATGAGAACACTTCTCTTCTTCATGGGGAGTATCAAAGCAAGGAAGCTTGGAATCGGGTGTATGGTATACATGATTAACATGGCAGTTGGCGGATCCAACTAAGAATGTCCACATGCTTTTCATCTACTATGAGAAGCTTTTGGCAGTAATGTAGAGAAGAAGTCGTGATAACTCATCTTATTCAAGAATGTCCAATGATAAGTTATCATTGGACATTCTCGAATAAGATGAGTTATCACTACTTCTCTACAAAGTCGCCAAAAGCTTCTCATAGTAAGATAGAAAAGCATGTAGACATTCTTAGTTGTATCCTCACAATCGCCATGTTAATCATGTATATCATTGATAACCGATGAGCATAGGGAGATCCTTAATGCACCATATACAGTTGAGGAAGTGAAAAGGGCATTATTTTCAATTCCGGTGACAAGGCACTGGTACGATGGTTTTGCATTCATTTTTACAAGGATGCTTGGCATATTGTAAACAATGATGTGATAAAAGCCGTGTTAGATACTCTACAGAGTGGGAGAGTTTTAAAGGAGCTGAATACTACAAAGTGGTAACTTTGATCCCTAAAGCAAATTGTCCTCAGAATGAATCTCGCACCTATTTCATGCTGTTATACATGGTACAAATGTATTACTAAGGTCTTGTGTGGTAGATTGAGAAGGGTTTTACCTGATTTAATCATAGAGAACCAAGGAGGATTTGTACATGGGAGATTTATTGTACATAATATAATGGTGATCCAGGATCTGGTTAAACACTATGGTAGGAAGCAAGTCAAGCCTGGTCAGTCTTTTAAAGATTGATTTACAGAATGCTTATGCCACGCTTAGTTGGGATTTCTTGAAGGAAATGATGTCCGCTCCAGGGCTTCCTTGGCTCTTTCATAGATATTGTTATGGAATGTGTTTCTACACTAAAGTTTTCAATAATGATGAATGGAATATGGAAAGATTTTTTAAGTCTTCTAGAGGATTAAGGCAAAGGGTGATCCAACATCACCCTTAATTTTTGCCGCTGGGTATGGAATATCTGTCTAGAATATCGACAAAAATGGGTGAATTGGATGAGTTTCAATTTCATCCTAGATGCAAGAGATGAAGCTTACCCATATGTGTTTAGCTGATAATCTTATCCTATGTTGCAAAGGTGACTTCACTTCAATTTATTTGATGTTAAGGGCTTTCAAGCTATTTTCAGAGTCATCTGACTTGCAAGCAAATTCCAACAAATCTGCTTTCTACACCTGTGGCATGACAGATGCAGAAGTGAAGAGAGTAGAAGATGTATCTGGGTTTACTAGAGAAAATTTACCATTCAGGTACTTAGGTGTACCTATATGTGCAAAAAAGATAAATGTAGCACAATGTGAAGCTCTTGTTGAAAAGATGACTTCGAGGATTAGAATTTGGAGCTCTGAGACATTTATCCTACACCTGCTAGAGTTCAACTTATTAACTCTATTCTATTGAGCTTGCACACCTACTAGGTACAAGTTTTCGTGCTTCCAAAGAAAGTTCTACAAGAAATCAACAGGATTTGTAGGGCTTTTGTATGGAGTGGACAACACTTTACTTCAAAATCTGGCTTGATTGCTTGGGAGCATTTATGTACAACAAAGTCAATTGGAGGACTAGGATTTAGGAATATTCTACTTTAGAATATTGTTAGTCTTGGAAAATATGTATGGGCAATTGCTTCTAAACAGATAGTGTGTGGATAAAGTGGGTGAGTTCAATATACCCGAACGAAGAAAACCGGTGGCAATATGTACTTAATACGGGTGCAAGTTGGTACTGGAAAAGGATATGCAATGTGAAAGAATAAATAAAGCAAATTTATTCCATGGCGAGATATGGTCGAAATGAGTTCATATTCTATCAAAGTTGTATATGAGAAGCTTGGGGGGAGCAAAGCTAGGTGACTTGGGATAAAATAGTATGGAACAGGACTTAATGTTCCAAAGCACAAGTTTGTGATGTGGTTAGCAATTCAAAGAAAGCTACAAACCACTTGAAACCTGTTTCAATATGGAATCGCTTAAGATCCTTTATGTCTAATTTGTGGTGCACACGATGAAAACCACCAGCACTTGTTCTTTCAACATCAGTATAGTCAGGAGTGTCTTACAAGACTGAAGAATTGGCTAAATGTCAAAAGCCCATCTCTAGACTTGCAACTACTTATCAAAAGTGTGCACAATGGATACATAATAAAATTTATGAAGCAAATTATTCAAGCAGACATTACTGCCTTAGTATACATGATATGCCAGGGCAGAAATGTTGTATATTGGCAACAATGTGTACTTAGTGTAGATTTTGTGATGAAGCAGCTTAAGAATATAGTTAAGCATAAAGTTTCTGTTGTAATGCCTAAGAAAATCACTAGAAGAGATCATGAGTGGTTTGTGACCTTGTAAGAGTTAATTTTCCCATTGTTGGGTCGTTTTACAAGTCTTAATGTGAGGGAGTCCAACCTAGTTGGTTTGCCTCATTTTTTACTTGTTTATGTTGTAACAAGTTGTTTCAATTAATCTCCTTATCTTAATTAGCAAAAAAAAAATTAGTGAAGGGTATTTTTATAATTATTTGCTCATTTAGATACATTCAAATGAGGAAAAAAAATCCCAGACTGAGTAATTAAACAACCTTTTATACACTACAAATAGTCAAATAAGTGTACCTAAGAGTTCTTGCTATACTCCTTTACTTATTTGTATACGTTCAACTGAAAAATAAAAGCTCGAAACGAGCAAAATATACCCTTAGCTACGCTAGATATAGGTGTAGCGAAGAATTCTGTTCAAGTTATTACCTTACATGTGCCAGCTCAGCCTAATGTAACTAACTAACTGATCAGTCTAACAGAATCAGTTAGTTAGGTTTTTCTTTAAGCTTCTTCTTTCTTTTCTTTTTTTTTTTGATCGGCAAGTAAGTATATGTTGCATCAAAAAAACAAGATACAACTTGATTCTAGGCATGGAGACAGGCCTCCACTGCCAAGACCCCAACACCAGGCTACAAGCAGCCTAATTCACATTTTCAAACAAAGCAATATACCAGGACCTATCCCCATTGCAAAGGCCTCTAAGAAGAACACTATTGATTCGATCTATTATGCATATCCTTTTCAATCTATCTAACTACAGTGTCTATATATTTAATAGTATCCTGCCAAAGAGCATTATTCCTCTCTCTCCATATGTAGTATACTATACACAACAGGATGGAGTAATGGACTTCTTTCCTAAATTTGCTAATTCTTCTTCTGTAAACCCATTTAATCATTGTAGGAAGACCATTGGGCCTACTAGTCATGCCAAGTCATTGAGTGATCCGCTGAAGACATCTTGAGCTGAAATGGCATTCAAAAAATAAATGTTTGTGACTCTCCTCAGCCATACCACACAACAGACAAGTAGTATCCTGTGTAATACCCATTTGCAGCAGCCTTGTTTTTGTATTTAACCTCTCCAGCATTATCAGCCATGTAATGAACCTATGTTTTGGCTGACCCAATCTACACAAACGCTCGGTCCAAAGAAATACTCTTGGTGCTTGGAGCTAAGTTGTAGTAGGCTTGCTTTACAGAGAATCTAGGCAAGTTACTCAACCGAGTCTTAGTACATTATTGCTTCACTAAGTCTTTGACACTACAAATGGTCCTCCAATACCAATTATCGCCAACTTTGGGCTAGTACTCCTACCAATTCCTCCCTTTAAGATACACTGAGTGTATCCATTTTACCCACAAATTGTCTTTTTTGCTTGCAATCATCCAAACATACTTGCTCATAGCAGCAGTATTCCACAATTTGATTTTTTTTATGCCCGGGACACCTTCTTTTTTAGGCTTACAAACAGCAGCCCAACCCACTTTCCCAGAGGAACCATAATCAGCAGTACCCTTCCACAAAAAATTCCTACAGATACTATTAATCTGAGAGAAAACACCTTGGGGAAGAACCATGATTTGTGCCCAATATGTTTGCAAAGTCATCAGAACTGAATTCACCAGAGTAAGTCTGCTAGCAAAAGACAAATTCCTAGAACTCTAGAGCTTTATTCTGGCACTTATTTGCAACTGAAATCTTTTTAGAGCAAATAGGAATGCCTAAGTACCTGAAGGGGAAGGTACCATGAGCAAACCCTGTCATGTCAAGCACCCTCAGGCATGCCAGAGCAATACACAACAGTTTTGATGGACTAAATTTCAACCCAATAGTGTACGAGAAGATATTGAACCCTTGCATCATCAAAAAAAAATGGACTTGAACTCCCCTTTACAGCACAGTATGATTGAACCCTTGCATCAGCGAAGCAAAGGTGTGTTAACTTTGTATCTCTGCATCTAGGGTGATACTTTAAGCCCTCCTTCTCTCCCACAACATTCAAGACCCTAGACAGATACTCAACACACAACACCAAGAGGAGGGGAGAGATTGGATCTCCCTGCCTCAGACCGCTCTTTCCCTCAAAGAACCCATGCAATGAGCCATTTATTGACAAGGAAAATCTAGGAGATCTAACACACATCATAATGAGGTTTATGAAGTGGCTAGGGAACTAAAGTAAAGTGAGCATTTCTTCCACAAAATCCCAATCTACAATGTCGTATGCTTTCTGAAGATCGCACTTAATAAGGCACCTAGAAGGAGCAATCTTCCTCTCATAACCTTTAGCAAGGTCTTGACACACCATGATGTTGTGTGCAATAAACCCGTTATGGACAAAGGCCCCTTGATTTTGAGCAATCACATCAGGGAGTACATTCCTAAGCCTATTACAAAGGACCTTTGAAATGCACTTGTACCATACATTGCAGCATAAAATAGGTTTGAACTGTTGCACACTATCAGGGCATTTATTCTTAGGAATCAGTGTAATACTGGCTGTATTTATTTCTTTCAAGAGCTTACCAGTTGTCAAAAAATCCAAGGCGGCAGTGGAGATACCATCCCCAATATGCTCCCACACTCCTTTATAAAAGGCACTTCCAAAGTCATCTGGTCCTAGATCTTTCTCACCATCTATGTCCCACATAGTCTCCTTAACTTCAGCCTTGGTGAAAGGAATGTTAAGCAAAGCTTTGTGAACATCAGTTAACAGAGGCCCCTTGTTCACAATGCATTATTTAACTGGAGTTCTCTCACTCATTTTAGTACCAAGCAACCAATTATAGTACTCCAAAAAAGTTGTAGGCATCTGAGCAGGTTCACTGGTCCATTACCCATGTCTATCTTTGGTAGTAAAAATAGTGTTTTGAACCTGTCTTTGCTTAATAGACCTGTGGAACATAGATGAATTGTCATCACCATCTCTTATCCAGTGCCTGTTGAGACAAGAAGTTCAAGTATGCCTTGTGAATTACAACATATTCCCCGCCGAGCTTCTTTCTCCTTATCGCCTAAATCAGTATTGGCGGGATTCAGATGCAGGTCATCTTGCAACTCCTAAAGTTTCTACTGTGCTTTAAGATCATGAGCCTCAATGTAACCAAAGCCCTATGTATTCAGCTGTTTCAAAACCCCTTTCACACATTTAAGCTTCTCGACTACTTGGTACATCTTAGTACCCTGAAACTAGGACTGCCAAGCTTGACTCACCAACTCCTTATAATGAGGAGCATTCTGCAACATCTTGAAAAACTTAACAGGCTTTTTGCCCTTTCCCATCTCAGGATGAATAGAAATAATACCAGGGCAATGGTCAAAGTAACCTTCATTCCTGAAGCATACTTGAGTCGTAGGGTATTTGAGAGTCCACTTGTCATTAACTAACACCCCGTCCAACTTTGAGAAGACCCCCGCTGCCACCTTGTTGTTTATTATTCCATGTGTAAATATTTCCACAAGCCTTAGCATCCTCAACTCCACAACTACTAACACAATTATGAAAGTCTTGCATCTCTTTAAGCCTTACAGCACTACCAATTCTTTCATCAGTATTCATAATGCAATTGACATCACCCATCAAGATCCATGGAACATGAATGTTGTTAGCCAAGCAACACAAGTCATTCCATAGGACAGATCTCTCTTGCTGAGAGTTATGAGCATAGATTAAAGAACATGCAAACTCCTCACCATTCTTTGGAATAATATTGCACTGAACAAGTTGACTAGAACACATATAAGGACTGACTTGGAACTCATTGGGATTCCAAGCTCAAAGAATCCTACCGCTAGGGTGCATCATGCTATTAGAAGTAAAAGCCCAACCATTGAACAATTTTAAGTATAAGGCCCCAAGGTTCTTGGCCTTGACTTTGGTTTCAAGGAGACAAACAAGACTGCATTTTTTGTTTTTCAAAAAGAACTTGACATCTCTCTGCTTCTCAGCCTTGTTTAACCCCCTGACATTCCAAAACATCAACCTATCCATGAGGGTCAGGAGGCTTTCCACCTCCTGCACCAGCATTCTTCCCTTGACCAGTTGATTCCACTGCATTACATTCAGGTGCACCTTTTTCAACATCTTCATGACCCAACACTTGAAAAGTGTTCTCCACTCTTACAGGATTCTGAACCTCCTTCCTAACTTGCACAGGTCTCACCACTGGCTGAAAGCCCTCCTTTGGAACCTCAGTAGGAACACCACTCTGGATAGGTGCCTTAGCCACCCAAGTCTTGTGTCCCTTCTTCTTCTTGCAATCACTAGATAGATGCCCCAAGAGTTTACAATGATCACAAACTATAAGTTTCCATTCATAACCTATGTTAATGATCTTCAAACATCTATTGTCATCATGGAAATTGAGTTGTTCAGGGAGTTTTTGAGACAAAGCAACCCCAGCTTGTACACGAGCAAACTGAAGTTTGTCTCTATTAACAGTAGCATACTCAGCTTTCATTTTAGCACTCTTTCTTCTTTCTTTCTCTGTATTAAAACTTTGTATATATAGCTCAAGCTGTATGATTTATTTCTTAGCTTTCATTTTTGCCCAATTAAGAAGTTCTCTCAAGGAGAGAATTCTCTAACAGTAAGTTCGATAAAATTTCTATCATTTTGCCTCAATTTCTTTCCAAATTATTTTACATTTTAGCAATAAATCTAAGTTTATCGATACTCAGATTTCATCATAGTATCATAGCAGTAATCCTAAAGCTGCTGATTCATTCCGTAATTTTTCTGAGTTGTTGAAAATTCGTGAAGAAACTCAACCCAGAAGGTCAGAATATCAAAGTAGCTGAAATTCTTAAATCAATTCAATTCAATTTGAGATCTCTCTAATGTAAGTTGTTTTCATTCATCCTAAATCCTTGATACTTCTATTTTTAGCTTCATTTTCATCTTTAAATCACTTCAATTCATAATGCGAGAAATTCAAGTGAGTCTCAAAGTCAAAATAATATAGAAATCAAATTACTCAAGATCCTAGGAGTGCATATTATCTCAGTTCATCTGATCTTAACACCACAAAACTTGATCATATTGTTTTCTCTGGTAATGGATTTTTTTAACTGGAAACGATGAATCATTATAGCTTTGTCTACTAGAAACAAGTTAGGTTTTGTATATGGATAATTGTCTAACCAAAAAGAAATGCTAGCTTATTGAAAATCTGGACTAGATGTAATGATCATATCATGGTTCTTAGCTTCAATAGATCATACAATTGCAACATCAATTCTCTACTTCAAGACTGTTAGGGAGATTTGGACTAATGTTGAAGAAAGATTTTGTAATTTTTCTGGAATTGAGTTAAGTGGATTACAACAACAGTTTGATATTGTTCAAGAAGAAAACGAAAACATATGTGAAGTTTTCACAAGGATCAAGTCAATTTGGGATATGATTGATGGATTGGATCCTATTCCTGCTTGCCCATGCACTGGATGCAGCTGTAACTTGATCAAACTGATACTGAAATCACAGCAAAACACAAGGCTTCCTCACTTTCTGATTAAAGTATGCTTTGGTCAAGAGCATTATCCTAATGATGCAGTTATTACCTAGCATCACTTAAGCTTATATACTTATGTGTCAAGAAGAAAGTCATAAGAATATTAGTGACTCTACAAGAACTAGCACAGAGCCTGTTATGCTTCACAACTATGTCACATGCTGATTCAAGGAATTACAAGCCTAGAGTTAGTTTCAACACTGGCAATCACTACAAGAAAATAGATTTTGGGCGACGGAATTGAAACGTAAGGGCAACAAAACGGAATGTCGTGGCCCATAGTTTAAATTATACTTCGTGGCACAAACCCAAAAGAAAATAGTGGAAAAAAACCCGCTCTAATATTTTCCCACGAAATCACGTATTTCACTTCTTCAACTGCTCATCTCCTCCTCAACTCACACCCTCTTCGGTCCGCCCTCATCTTTTCTTTTTTCCGGTGATTTGTTGGCGCTTCCGACGACTTCCGACGACTTCCAGACGTTTCTCAGGTGATGTTTCTTTGGTTATGATGGAAAATTCAATTTATAGACAATTCATCAATTCATATTCAGTCGAAATTTCGCTCATCTTAATTTCAGTTTCGGGCTCTGATTTGAATATTTTTGCAATTTACTCTAATCAAAGTAACAATCTAGTGGAAATTATATATATATCCTCTCATTATGCTATTCTGATCGAAAGTTGCTCTCTTTTTGCCAATTTGTTGTGAAATTTTAACTGGGTTTTCTTTGATAGAATATATTTGTTCTTGGAATTATAGTCCGAATTATGTTTTGTACTTAGGATATATGCGGGGGAGGGGGCTAAAGGTCTTGTTGCTTGTTGAATTACTGCCCTAACTTTTTTGATTATGGCAGGTGGTGAGGTGAGTGGCGGCTTGAGGTCAACGGCGAGGCTCGCGGCGAGTTCGGCAACAAGGTTTGTATCTTTTATTATTTGCCCTAATTCACGAATTAAACTCCCTTCCTATCCAACAAAACGGTTGTTTACCTTGAATTATAGGTAAGAATTTGTCAATGTTTTCTTGAATTGCTTAGATTATTTGTTCTTATGAGTGAATGTGAATATTTTGATTGGTGTTTTTCAAGTTCAATGCGCTTCTTTCTCTTTCACTCATATCCCTTCTTTTTTCCCTTTGGTTCAAGATTTTCACCGAATCCCATAGTCTTCCAGCTATTGTGCTAAACTCTATAGTTTAACGTTGTGGGATGGTTGAGGAGGATATCAACATTCAACAAAATAATGGAAGCCTCTGTTTTGTTTTGCTGAGGGTACTTAGCGTTTTAGGCATCAATAAAGATTCAACTTACCCTGTTGACAAATAAGGAAGAAGAAGGAAACTGCTGAGAAAATCTTAAGTACTGCTACTGCCATCTTTCTACTTTCTTGTTCAAAAGAAAGTACAACAATGAACAATCTGCTAATAATCACTGGAGAGAAGGGAAAGTAGGGAAGTTGGGTACTTTAGCAGTTTAGTTGTGGTTATAAAGAAGTTGGGGTTGTATATATATAAAAGTTTGACTTGCAAGTTGAGAGGGAGGGGGTCAAGGAATTACACTAAACTCATACCAACAGTTGCCGATAATTGCGCCATTTTCTCACTTGGGGCTTTGAATTTAACTTTTTGCATACTTCAAATATTTTACAATATGTAGATGTTGTGTAGGATCTAATCTTTGGTGATGTGTTTAGTGTTTTCTATAACTTTCTTCCTTAATTTATGCTTTGATTTTCTATGCATTCCTCTACCGACACATCATGATTCACTTGATTCCACCTTTTTTTCCTTATAGAGGTTTTTTTGTTAACTGTAAGTAATTGCAAATCTTGCTTTAACTTTCTTTATTTCCCATGTAGATTTTGCATGGCAAAATTGACATAAGATTTTGTCCATTAGGAAGGAGCTTACATGATTTGTTGCTGGCATTGTACCTTGATATTTTGAAAATATATATTGAGATAAATCTAACAAGATTGTAATTGATATTTTTTCTTATATTTTCGTGGAAATTTATTATCATATTTTGACTCAACCATCGATCAAGACATTCCAACTATGAAAAACAAAAGAAAACAAAGAGAGTATCAAATAATGAAAAAAAAAAAATAGTCAACATATTAGTCACGGTACAACTATTCAATGTGTGATTTCATGATATCAACTTAACATGTATTAATTGAACTTGAAAATTTGAGTTCGAAATAGCTCAAATGTAAATTTAGGGAGCCATGTCGAGCAACCTTAAGTTTGAACTTAGTTTGTTCACGACTACTAGCCTCATCCAAGCAAATAAGTACCTTGGGGACTAAATGCAGAGCTAGGTGGGGGGTCCGGTGGGTTTTGGTCCAAACTGCAGGGGACCTGTGAAGTTCCAATTAAAAGAAAATAAATTAGAGTTTACAAATATAATGCAGGTTTGTTCAATATTCCAGAAAATTAGGCTAAATTTTCATAATAATCAAGAAAAAAGATATGATAAGTATAAACCTGGAGCAGGTAGAGGACTACTAGAAGCTGCAACATAACATAAAAGACTGAATCAATTACAAATCTTTCTAAAATGTAAGTTAAAAAGTCAAAAAAATATATAGAAAAAAACTTTGCACTATTTAAATTATGATGATGAAAGTGAAGTCAGTCACCTTGACACTGAATTGGGACACCAGCAGTTTTACAAATTCTAGGGAGTCCAAGTGCAAGAGTTCTATTAACAATTTGAGGCAGGGGAACACTAGCAATGACCATGAGGCAACCACAGTCCATGCTGCTGCTCATCAGTGATTTAAAGGCATCACAGCAGTTCGACGACGGAGTCGAATCACCGGCCGTGCTACCAGTGATGTAGTTCATGCATGGTGTGAAGGTGGCTATCATTGAGGCTGTACATGGTGTAGTCACCTGCCCATTTGTTTGAGCCTTTACTAAACTACCTACTAATAAAAAGGTTAAGATGGTTAATACTACTCTTAATGAAGAAATGGTCCAAATGGATGGCTCCCTCATTTGGCATCAATAAAGTTCCTGTCTTTTCATTGACACACTTACTTAGTAGATGCACCGATTAAGGGCCAACTAACTTAGAACAAACTTAAAGGTAACCATTGCTATATTGAGAAAGATGAAAAATATTAGACAGATAAAGCTGAGATATAGAAAACATACCTTACACTTCCGCGACACATTTGCACGAATTGTAACCGCAAACCTAGCTGAAAGAAATTAAATGAATGTATTACATACTTTGTCATCATAATCGTATCTAACCTCAATTAAAATAGCTAAGACTTCTTACTTCCATTAGAAACCACGAAATGTAATATTGCGGTTCATACTCTTTATATCTGATGAGATAAGAAAAAGTAGAACTTTATATGCACCAGAGCAAACAACCAAGTGCTCTTCAATACAACTCCTTTACACGTTAAATTAAAGAATTTTCTAGTTTTGTCAAAATGATATAATTAAACTAATTTTTTTGCATTCAATTACCTAAGCTAGTAAGTTTGGAGATAATTATTTTTTTTTTCTAACTGAATGAGAGACATCTTCTGTTTTTATTTCTTAAGGATTTTTTCTTACTTGATTGAAAGAATGAATACCGATCGGAGTTGGATGAATCATAGTGGGATAAACGATAGGCAAAAACCGGAGTATAAAGCAGGGGTTGATGAGTTTCTAGAGTTTGCTTTCAAAGAAAAAAGTGATGAAACATCATTGAAATGTCCGTGTGTGAAATGCAGATTGCTTTTTGCCCAAAATCGAAAAGCAATGCAAATTCACTTACTAGTACATGGTATCGATAATGGTTACAATCCATGGGTGAGTCATGGAGAATTAGTTGAGCTTGAAGGTGAAACAGAGGTGGTTTCGTATGACGAGGAAAATGAAACGTAAATGCCCTTTGACGACATGGCTCCATTAATTTTTGAAGCGACAAATGCATGGAATTCAACTACTTCTTCTGTGCTCGATGATAATGAAAACAATAAAGAGTCAGACAATTATGAATATCCTAAGGAGTTAATGACATTAGTAGAAGACATGGAGGCCGAGTTGTATCCGAGGTGTACTACATTCAAATGATTAGAGTTTATTATCTCATTGCTACATAATAAAGTTAGTAATAAATGGAGTGATAAATCTTTTTCAATGTTATTGAAGACCTTGCATAGGGCTTTAAACTATGACAAGAATTTTCCTGCAAATGCTTATGAAGCAAAAAAATACACAAAAGCACTGGGGTTAGATTATGTAAAGATCGATGCTTGTGTTAACCATTGTATTTTGTTTCAAAAGGAATTTGCGAATGAAGTAAAATGTCCTAAATGTCTGGCTCCTAGATGGAAGGAGAAAGTCGTGCAAGGTGGTGATGAGTATTCGAGATGGCGAGGATGTTCAAAAGACAACTCAAGTTCCTCAACCGATCTTGCGTCATTTCCCCTTAATTCCACGACCGCAAAGGATGTTTATATCTTCCAAGTTAGCAAGGCATATGCGATGGCATAAAGATGATAAGAAAGATGATGGGATAATGAGACACCCCGCAGATTCAGAAGCATGGAAGTCTTTGGATACAACATTTTCAGACTTTGCTAAAGATGTACGTAATATACGATTGGGTTTAGCTAGTGATGGGTTTAATCCACAGGGCTAACATGAGTAGTAGATATAGTATTTGACCGAAGTGATGTTGGTGCCGTACAATCTACCCCCTTGGATGTGCATGAAGAGTGATAATATGATATTATCTTTATTAATTCCTGGTCCTAAATCTCCAGGAGATGATATAGATGTATTTTTGCAACCTCTAGTAGATGAACTTAATGAACTGTGGGAGTTTGGGGTAAAAACGTTTGATGCCTATGCGAAAGAGACTTTTAATTTGCGAGCGGTATTGTTATGGACCATTAATGACTTTCCAGCTTATGCTAATTTGTCTGGTTGGAGTACCAAAGGGGCCCTTGCATGCCCTAATTGTCATTTAGACACAAAATCTCATTATTTGAAGCATGGACACAAATATTGCTATATTGAACACCGAAGGTGGCTACCAATCGATCACAAATGGAGGCTTAATAGGAGCTCCTTTGGTGGTAAGGTACAAAGGGGTCCTCCTCCAGTTCCTCTAACGGGGTTTGACGTTTTGGAGCAATTAAATGGATACTCAAATGTGGAGTTTGGAAAAGCTTCTAAGGGAAAACGCAAGAGAGGTGAAGGATATATCGTGCATCAATGGAAAAAACGTAGTGTCTTCTTCCAATTACCTTATTGGAGACATCTCTTGGTTCGACACAACTTGGATGTGATGCATGTGGAAAAGAATGTTTGTGAAAGTATATTAGGCACAATGCTTGATTTACCGGGAAAGAATAAGGACTCCTTAAATGCCCGACTAGAGTTAAAAGACATGAAAATGCATGATAAGATACGTCCAAAGTCACTTGGGAATGATAAATGGCAAGTCCCACCAGTACCTTACAACTTGACTTTGAATGAAAGGAGACAAATAGTCACATTTCTATCCGAATTAGCTTTTCCAGATGCTTATTCATCAAACATTTCAAGGTGTGCCTCCTTGCAAGACGGAAAGGTAATGGGAATGAAAACTCATGATTTTCACGTTTTTATGCAAGACTTACTAACACCTGCCTTCCAAGGTGTTTTAGATGAGAATGTTCTAACGCCTTTACAAGAGCTCAGTCATTTTTTCAAGCAATTGTGTTCTAAAACCTTAAAGGTAGAAGAACTAGAGAAGATGGAAAAGAATATAGCAATCACATTATGTAAGTTGGAGCGCGTATTCATTCCTGCCTTCTTTGATGTGATGATACATCTCCCGATTCACTTGGCTACTGAAGCTAGAATGGCCGGTCCTGTACATTATCGTTGGATGTATCGCTTTGAAAGGTCAGTTGTTAGTAGTTATGGTTGTCATAGGATTGTATACATGTAGTGTGTTTTATTAATATTTATATTTTAGGGCAATGCGAACGTTCAAATCATTCGTGCGGAACAAAGCTCACCCAGAAGCTTCAATTGCTAACGGGTACATTGAAATGGAATGTCTGACATTTTGCTCGAGATATATGTCTAAGATTGAGACGTTACACAATCGTCCAGATCGAAATGATGACATTAACCATCTTCAATCTTGTAACTTGTCCGTCTTCTCTAAAATAGGCAAGCCTTTAGGGAAGGCAAGTCTAACAGAAATGACTGCTAAGGAGAGACGAGAAGCTCAACTTTATGTCATGTTTAATTGTGATGAAGCAAAACCTTTCTTGACGTAAGTGTGATTCTATTTGTCATGCATAAGGATTTTTTTTTCATTAAACACATTAGTTTTATTTTTCGTATCTTTTTTTTTTGTTTCTGTGGTTAACTAAGGATGATATGTAGATTACAAAGCTATGGAAATAAGGGCATCCAAGAGTTACCGAAGAATTGTTGTGTTTAGCACGAGGACCAATGAAAAGTGTTGTCACTTTTGATGGATACGTCATTAACGGGTTTAGATTTCACACCAAAAAGCGGCAAAGACATCGAAAAACTCAAAATAGTGGCGTAGTTGTGAAAGGGGACGAGGAAAGTGGGCAAAAGGATTTCTATGGGGTTTTAGAGAAGGTTATTGTGCTAGAGTATGATGCACTTAAGAATCGAACTAGTCCCAATATCGTGTTGTTTAAGTGTAAGTGGTTTAATGTGTTCGACGAGGAAAAGGGATTAAAAAAGGTAATTTAGGAGCAATGCTTATTAATGTTACTCTGGAGGTTAAAAACCAATGAGTCATTTGCATTAGCTTCTCAAATTGAGCAAGTCTTCTATGTACCATGTCATAATGAGCCTCAATGGAGATTTGTTATTAAGGCAAATCCAAGGAACTTTTTTGATTTCCCTAATGACGAAGAAACTGGGGAAATTGAATCATTATGGGAACAAGTGCCACCATCTGTAACTAATTACGAAGATGTTCAAGATGAGGATATTCCAATAGTGAGAAATGATGTTGAATATAACTTGGTTGAAGCTCATATCGAAGAAGATATGTTGAATGAAGTGGATAATGAACATGAAGATGATGAAGAGATCGAAGAAAGTGAGGATGATTTTTCGGACACGTGAAGATGAACCTATCTTACATGATTTTTACAATTCGTTTGAAGATGAGGGGTCTCAAAGTGACAGTTCTAGTAATTCATCTACTAGCAATTGAGTAATGGTATATTTTATCGAGAAACACTCTAAAAATTATGTTTTAACCTTTAATTTTAAATTTTTTAAGTAACCTTTAAGTTTACTTTATTATTACCAATTTACGCTTTGATAATAGCAAAATTTTCTCTTGTTTTACAGTGTTTGAAGAGTTGCGATAGTAAGAGTTACGTCAATTCTAGGAGGAGGCAGATTCTGGAATTATATTAAAGCTATATTTCTTTTTGTTTAATTTACATTTTAGCAAATATCGAGATACCATATTTTTTTTTTACCATTTGTGATTTTTTTCGAGTGACTATTTTTGTTTGTTTGAGACATAAATATACTTGGATTGATTGCGAATTATAGTTCGTAGTTTGGAGAATTTATGTTTGTGTGTTTATTTGTCCGAACTATAGATGAAAAGATATAACTTGGATTTGTGTACCTTGCTTGTACTTTGATATCTATATGTAATTCTATTATTATCTTTCAATAATAATACTTCAAATTGGTAAGCATCTGTTCATCTCCTTTTTCTTACAAATGTGTTATGTTATATATCTTCTCTATCTTTTCATCTAAAGTCAACTAAATTTTTTTTTTTTGAGGAAAATGTCAATCGTCCCAACATCATCCGAACAAAATCAACCTAATGATGAACCACCAAAGCTTACTTACCATGAGCAACGAAGACTTGATCAAGATGAGCTTCGACAAAAATTTCCTAATCGTAAAAGGCGTGGGCCAACTAGGGGCATGAAATATTACATTAAAAGACCAAGAAATTCTGAAGAAAAAGTCACAGTCAGTTTCATGGATGAGGTTCGACGTGTGATCGGTGAAAAGGCAGATGAATTTCTATGCGATTGTAGCAAGTGGGTAAAGGAGTTTTGTCCCCTAAATACTAAGTATGTCTATGTTTACTCTATTTTATTATTTATAGTGTTTCTTATGCGTAAAACACATCTCTAAGCTCTATAATGAATGAAATTCTTTGATAGGAATTGGACTAAAATGGACCCAGATAAGAAGCAAAGGTTATATGACAAGATCTTGGTAAGTCATTAATGAATTATGTACACTTCTAACAAGATTCCTCTCGTAACATAGAATGATGCTTGCTGGAATTTTATTGGTTTATCATTTATGGTGTTAGGGAAAGTATAATTTACCTGAAAAGGTTGGTGGAGAGGATATTGTTGACGCATTGAGCTTTCAATGTTCATCTTTATATAGACATTGGAGATTTAGGCTGAAGGAAAGATTCTATAGAGGCTACACAAAGTCACAAGCAAGACGTAACAGACCCTTGACTATTGATGAAGACCAATGGGATTGGTTGATTGACAATCATTGGAGTACTGAAAAACAAGAGGTTAATTCCTTTCTCATGTTATCCATTTACTTATTAAATTTGCTATACTGATTACATCCATAACATGTGAGGTCTTAAAAAGCAACCGTTGGTTTGACGCGTTCCCCCTTTTCAAAACAATTTACGAGATTTGTGTAATAAGTTGTGTGTTTGATACATGGACATTTGCTGCTACTGGTGTGTTGTAAGTTCTTCATAGTTGTAGGTTTTTTTTAGCCTTTTGCTCGTTTAGTAGTGTTCTGAAGCTTAATATGGAGAACCTATGAGGCAGGGCGTTTTGGGTGACAATTGCCATGTCGCATTATCTTTGAGTGCTTCTTATATGTTGGTATTTTAACATCTATGCCAATATATATTCAATATGGTTTTGGAGTTTGTAAAATAGATAACACAAGTATTATTTGCTGCATTGTTTGTAGTTATCAACTATTGGCATTTTTCACACTTGTGTTTTCATGTTATGCTTCCCCATCTTTCTTGAATTGTCTTTTAGCTGTCTTATGTGAGATTTTCTTTTTTTCGAAAGGAGAGGAATATGTATTTTTCACCCGCCCACCTTGAACTCAGACACGAGATTTCCTTTTGGTTGGCTTCCTTTTGCTTCTTAGTCTACAAGAGTACTAGTAGTTGTTTCCAGCAACGAATGTCCATCGTCCTATTATATGCACCTGAATTTTTACCTTAAGATTTAATAATTCATCTTAATATACTTCGTACTACATTCATTTACTAAGATTTTTTCCCAATTGATTACTTTCACATGCACTTGTAGCGTATTAGCAAAATTAATACGGAGAACAAGCTAAAGCTGACTGAAACACCAGCCAATGGTTCAAGATCTACAGCAAGAATAATGTATGACATGGTCGGTAATTTCCGTTGTTTGTAATTTTCGCTTTCTTTATTATATGATGTACCATATGTTTCTTTTGGTATATATGTAATCATTTTTTATATTATATCTAGATGAATGAGCCAGTCGTTGTTCCGACACAAAATCTTGAAGGATCATCCGAACCCGTTGAAGTGGAGCAAGAACCCATCTATGTTAGATTATTTGAGAAGACCAAAAAGTAAGGTTATTCAATTGTTTTTTTGTGTTAGTTTTCCGCATTTACTAACATTGCGGACACCCCCCGCGCCCCCCTCTTGCCGCCACCAACCCCGCAGACCTCCCTTGCTTCCCCCCTGCCGCCACACCCCCTGCCGCCCCCCTTGCTGCCACCAACCCCTACAGACCCCCCTTGCTCCCCCTGCTGCCACACCCCCTGCACCCCCCTTGCTGCCCCCTCTCCGCACTACCCCCCCGCGCACTCCCCCGCACTACCCCCCCGCAAACACCCCCCGCCTCCCCCTTACCGCCACCAACCCCGCAGACCCCCTTGATGCCCCCTGTAGATCCCCCTTGATGCACCCCTTGCCGCACCCCCGCACCGCCCCCGCGCACTCTCCCCCCGCGCACTCCCCGCCGCCACCACCCCCCGCAGACCCCCCTTGCTCCCCCCTGCCGCCACACCCCCTGCAGACCCCCTTTGCTACCCCCCGCAGCCCCCCTGCTGCCATGTTATGGGAAGCTAATTCTAAAAAATTGTAAATTTCATGTGCTAGGCATAAAAATAAGGATGGGACTACTTGCTGGGAACCGATTGCTGAAAAAAATTATGAAGAACTCAAAAAACTTCATGAAACTCAAAAACTTCATGAAACTCAGATTCAGGAGCATGGTGAGGATACACTCAATGTGAAAGATGCTTACATTAAAGCTTTAAAACGTAAATCTGGGTATATGAGAGGACTTGGTCCTGGAGCTCGACCACCAAAAAAAGGTAGAACTGGAGAGAACAATGAACGATTGTCTACCCAAGTTGACATTCTTGCTGCATCAAACAAGGAACTTAGAGTATCAAATGAACAGCTTAAAGCATCTAATGAAGAGCTTAAAGCATCTAATGAAGAGTTCAAGGCATCCAATGAAGAGCTTAGAGCAGAATTTTCTAAAATGAACAAAGAAGCTATTGAACGTGAAAAGAAAATGAGAGAAGATATGCAGAAAATGTTTCAGGACATGAGGTATGAGTTTTTAGCATATTTATTATTTTACTCGGTATGTGAATGGAAAAAGTTGGCAGGTCGTTCTTCTTTCTCTCTTTTTCTTCTTCTATCATTCTTATAACATTTCCCCTAATACAAGCATGCCCTAATATTTTCTTTGTCACCGTGGAGTGAATGTATAACGTATGCCCATCAATAGTGAAGTCTAAAATTCACTATTTTTTTTTTTTGGATTATAAAAAACTCTCTTAAATGAATCATTAAGAATTTTGCCTGTCTTGTATTGTAAAATGTGAATTAGCATATGGTCATTGTATATAGAATCAAGGGTTAGTTGGTGAAAAGTGCACACATGATTCATCTGAGCCTCCTTACCTTACCCAAAATAGATAGAGTATGTATAGAAGTTATTGATGCACTTGGAGCAGCTGTGCTACCATCCTAGTGTTATTGCGTACACAATTGTCTTGCGTGCATATGGTCAAATTGGGAAGATTAAGCTGGCTGAGGAGACCTTTCTTGAGATGCTTGATGTAGGATGTGAACCTGATGAAATTGCTTGTGGAACTATGCTGTGTACATATGCTAGATGGGGACGCCACAAAGCTATGTTAGCTTTTTACACTGCTGTGCGAGAGAGGGATGTGGTACTTTCTGTTGCAGTTTATAATTTCAGGCTGTCATCCTTGCAAAAGAAATCACTTCACCAATATGTGATACAGATATATAGAGACATGGTTGATAAGCGGGTTGTACCTAACCACTTTACCTTCACAGTTGTCATCTGCTCACTTGTTAAGGAAGGTCTTCTTGAAGAGGGTTTGACAACTTTCAATAAGATGAAAAGCCTTGGTTTTGTTCCTGAAGAAGTCAGTTACAGCCTTCTCATTACATGTAATGTCAAAGAAGGCAATCAAGATGAAGTATTGAGGCTTTATGAAGACATGCGATATCGAGACATAATTCCAAAATAGGAGCCTGTCTAGAGGTAGTAGAGTAATGTTAATGTTGATGCAGGGTGTGACTGATAACCTATAAGGTTGTAGCTCATCTCCACATTTTTTAAAATAAAAGCCTTCATAGGATATTGAAGTTTTGAGGGTTAATGTTTCTTGTAAGTGCAAAAATTTATACCATTTACCTATATTTTATATGTCATTATGCCATTTTGGCTCCTTTCCTTGAACCATCTGCTTTTATTTCTTTTGGATGATTCTTTTGGTTATCATGTTGTTTTGACCTTTAAAATATGGTGGTTATGAATGATTTTGGACCTGCATTTCTTTTGGATGATTCTACTTGAAGTGTCGTTGCGATTGTAGTTAATACTTGTTATATTGGTGCACCTATATTTTTTTTTCAGGAGAAAGAGTAAAAAGATCATTAATCCCCCCCCCCATTTTTTAATCACATGGGTATCTAATTATAACGTTTTTGATTTTATCAGGAACAATGGGTCGTGATTATTTTCCGAAATTAGCAGAGGAAAGCTATGATAGGGCTTGGATTATGTGAATTTCTTCGTAGATTATGGGTACTGCTAATTAGTTTTTTTTAGATTTACTTTGAATTATTCAAGTTACATCGGATGTCAAATTTGAAGATTATTTTGTTGTACTTCGATTATATACAATTTGCTATTCCACGAATACTTCTTCTATTATGTCATACTTTTGTTTTTAATCGGTTCATCTAATATATATGAACAGGGAAAAAGCTTATAGATTACACGATAACAATAATTCGTAGTCTATACCAATTTGGGCAACAAAATAGGGATCGCACATTGTCATTTCAATTTAGCACGAGATTGAAAATTATGTACAACAATTTATAGCCTAAAGTATTTTGGGCGATTTAAACCGGTGTTGCCCAAGACATCATGCATGTAAGCCTACAAGATATAATGGGCGACAAAAAAAAAGTAATTGTTGCACAAAGTTCGACAATATTGGCGACGTAAAGTTAAGGTGTTGTTGCCAAAAGTCAGTGAAGTATGAGCAACGATTTAAGAAACTCGTTGCCCAATTGTCCCCATAAATGTGCAACGGATACGAGGCTCGTAGCACAAAAGACCATTAAGGGCAACGCATATAACTCGACGCCCAAGATGTGGTTTGTGCGACGACTACAATGTTCGACGCCCCAAATACAATGGGCGTCGAGCCTAAAGCGACGAAATTGGGGCGTGATCATTTCGTCGCCCAAACTTTTGTGCAATGAAATTGTCCCATTGGGCAACGAAAGTATTCGTTGCCCAAAACCTATTTTCTTGTAGTGAATGCAAGCACTGATTCAACAAGAGTCTCGGGCATTAAGATAAACTCTTCATATTTCTGTGATCACTGCAAGATATCTGGTCATACCACGGATAGATGCTGGAAAATCCATGGATATCCAACTAATCACAAATTTGCTAAAGGCATGAGAGTTGCAGCCATGGTTCATAATGATGATCATAACAATGATAAAGTATTTTAAGCCTCCTTTTCTAAAAATCAGTACAACAAGATCATGGTAGCTCTCCATAATCAAGCTACTGCAGAGCAAGGAGACAAGACTGGAGTATCTAATTCTCATGGCCTAGCAGCTCATGCTCAATTAACATGTATATTCTATCTAAATCCATCTTTAGATAATATATGGATCATAGACAGTGGGACCACCGATCATAATACCCGGATCATAGACAGTTAGAGCATGGATTACACATGCTCAGCATAAAAAAACATTCTTCACTTGTTGTGACACAAGATGACAAAGTTATTTCTTCTTTACATTCCAGTTTTACTGCTATTGAAAATGCTAAGTTGTGGCATTTAAGATTGGGTCATATTTCTTTTAATAAGATCAAAACTCTAAAGGAGTTAGTTGATGTTCAAGGTTGTATAGCTTAGAATATTTTTCAGGTTTGTCCGATAGCTAAACAGCCTAAACACCCCTTTCCTCTAAGTACAATTAAAACAACTCATGCTTTTTAGTTACTTCATGCGGTTGTATGAGGACCTTCTAAAACTTGTACATTGACTGGTCATGCTATGTTTCTTACCATAGTTGATGATTTTACTAGAGTCACTTAAACTCTTGATGAAGCACAAAACTGATTCATTTGTTCTCATGACTCAATTCCTTAATTTTGTTTACACGCTAGCTTCATGTTAAGGTTCAAAGTGTTAGAACCGATAATGCTCCATAACTTGTTGAGGGAGATGTGAAGCATCTATTTCTTCAAAGAGGTATTGAGAATAAAAGGAGTTGCAGTGGTACACCCCAACAAATGGGGTGATGGAAAGGAAACGTAGACACTTGTTAGAGACAGCTAGATCTCTTCTTCTTCTGGCTAAACTTCCACCTAAATACTGGCCGTTAGTGTATCTTGATAGCAATATATTTGATAATACAATGCCTTTAAGAAGCATTTAAAACTTCGCACCTTTTGAAAAGCTGGTTCATCACAAACCTAGCCTAACACACCTAATAATATTTGGGTGCCTATGTTATGCTAGTACTTCACCTGTTTATAGATCAAAGTTTGATCCTAAAGCCAATCCTTGCATTTTTCTTGGCTACCCACCTCAACAAAAAACTCTCAAACTTCTTGATCTTGTTACTGACAAGATTATTATCTCTAAAGATGTGTTTTCTTTGAAAAATATTTTCCCTTTCACTACTCCACAACACACAAATACACCTATTTTCACTATATATCCCACTTAAATTTTACTCCCTGCTGTTACACACTTGAGTGACCCTACTTCTATTACTTTACCTGATTCATTACATTCTTCTTCATCATCCACTCCTTCTTTTTCTACTCCAAAGATGTTCTCCTCCTTCCACAAATAATTCGGCTCCTAAATGAGTTGTTCCAAGAAGATCTACCGAACGCTCAACCTTCTTAACTCAAAGATTTTGTGTGTTCTTCAACCACCAGCTCTCGTTGGTGCAATATTATTTCATCTAATAAATTCACAGCACAGTCTAAAGCTTTTGTTGCTACATTGTTGACGCAACTTGAGTCCACTTCTTACTCAGAAGCTGCAAGTGATCCATTATGGCAAGAAGGCATGGATAAGGAAATCACAACATTGAAAGACAATAAAACTTGGGATGTAGTTCCTCTCCCTGATGGCAAAAGACCCATTGGCTACAAATGAGTGAATAAGATCAAAAGAAAAGTTGATGGATATCCATAAACAGATAAAAAGCAAGATTAGTTGCTAAAGGATTTACTCAAAAATATGGAATTGATTTCAAAGAAACATTCTCACCAGTGGTAAGATGCCTACATTAGAAGTTTATTAGCTTGAGCAGCTAGCAAAGACTGGGATTTGTATTAACTTGACATCAGCAATGCCTTTTTGCATGGTGATCTCCATGAAGAGTATAAATGAAGATGCTAGAAGGTCTATCAAACCTACACAATCATGTTTGTTAACTGAAAAAGTCTCTGTAAGGCTTAAGACAAGCCTGTAGACAATGGTTTAAAAAGCCTCATCCAGCCTTGCTTTCTCAAGAGTTCATTCAATCCCAGAATGGCCATTCACTCTTCATTAAAAGAACATCTTATGAGATTACTATTCTTACTGTCTATGTTGATGATATCATCATCACATGAAATCATTTGGATACTATTACTTCTCTCAAAGTATATCTTCATCAGACATTCTGCATCAAAGACTTGGGCTAACTTAGATATTTTTTGGGCATTGAAGTTTGTTCTACTTATGTTGGTTTTCTTCTTTCTCAGCAAAAATTTACTAAAGAGCTTCTACAAGACAGTGGTCTTTAATTCACTAAGAAGGCATCTACTCCTCTTCCTACTCATGTCAAGCTTCTCACTAATGAAGGTGATTTTTACTTAGATCCTGCAGCCTATTTTGTTGCCAAACTTAATTTTTTGACTCATACAAAACCAGATGTTGCTTTTATTGTCCAATGTCTGAGTCAATTTATGCATGCACCTCGTGTCCGTCACTATCAAGCATGTGTACATACTCTTCATTTTGTTCATACTACAGCTGGCCATGGAATTCTTCTCAAGACACTTTTACTCTTCAAGCATATAGTGACTCTGATTAGGCAGCTTGTCCAAACATTAGGAGGTCAGTTACAAGTTATGTCATGCTACTTGGTAACTCTCCTATTAGTGGAAGTCAAAGAAACAAGGAACTACTTTAAAATCTTCCTCATAAGCTTAGTAAAGATCTATGGCTCAAGCAGCTTCTGAAGTTCGTTAGTTAGTCAAGTTATTAAATGAACTTGGTATTTCCTCTCTCACACCTGTTACTTTTCACTGTGACAACATGTCTGCCCTACATATTGCAAAAAATCATGTCTTTCATGAGAGGACAAAGCACATTGAGGTGGACTGCCATTTTACTAGAGACAAAATACTTGAAGGCTTATTAGAACTCAGTTATCTTTCTACTCACAATCAACTGGCAGATGTTTTTACTAAAGTGCTGCCTATTGCTCAGCACAATATTGATTGGGCCTATAACTAAAATATATTAATCCTATGAGGTCGCATATTGTAGCACAAGTTGGACAAAGCCATCCAAATCCATTTAGGATTAGGGTTGGGCTAGTCCTAAGGGGAATATGAGGAGAATTAGTTCTCCTAACTAGCCTATGACTCTTCTATTATATATAGGATATAAAATTAGGGTTAAGATGAGAAATTCATTAAGCAGTTTCTTTTTACAAAAGATAGAGCTTGAGAAAACTTAATTTACTCTCCCCTAAACCGGCGCCTATACCATCAAAAGCAAGAGAATTTATTCTCTTCCGTTCTTGCAAATGTTGGTGTTCAACTAGTGCTCATGGACTTATTAGAGGAGCAACACTTGGGGCTCTCGGATCTTCAAAGATTGCATACAACAGGGAAATCACGCTATAAAGCTTTGATATTTAATTCATATTGAATGATTCATGTGTTTGATTATGTTTGCGATCCTATGATAGATGTTAGGAAATTGTTTTCTGAAATTCCGCTATATGCATCTATATGTTCCTACAAAGGGTATCGCTTTTCCCTAATTCATAATATTCATATGATCATGTTAATGTAAGCAAAGTTATTACTTTTATTCAATTAAGGGAGGATTTTCTTATGGCTTGAATTAACGTAATTGATATTTGATATTAATTGATTGGAAATTGTAAATCATTGATTTATTTGAAATTTATGCTCAAATAATATTATAAAGTTCCTAATTTTTTATATTATGGACTAAATAAATTGGTTAATTCACTCCAAAATTTTCTGATTTTTATAATATATTTGGTAGATTTAAAATTTTTTAATATTCAATTTGATTAACCATTGAAATAATTTGTTAAAAATTATAATATTTGATTTTTTACTCGTTAAATAAATCTAATATTTATCACCAAAATAGATCTAGAATAATTAATTATGGAAATAATTAGATTATTTTCCCACTAATTTTCGGATTTTTATCATATTATTTGTGAATATTAGTTCAATTTTATGTTTAATTTGATTATTCATAAATTTATAGGATATCAATTGAAATTTTTGATTTTATTTGTTATAATAATTCAGTAGATCACCCTAAAAATTATTTTTGAATTTTTAGGAATTTAATTGTTGCTTTTTCTGAATTTTTGGATATAATTTGATTTTTGCCCTAATTTTGGACTCTTGTTAGATTTAATGTTTACTAGAGATTATTCATCCAAATCTAATCTCAACAAACGTAAAATTTGTTTAAGATTTGTTGATTGATTCAAAATTTCTTCCATAATTTTGGGATTATTAAAACCTAATTAAATCCTAAATCTTTAAATAAATTGTTCATTAAAGATTAATTGGAATTTTGTAAATTATTGTAAAAATTCAAAATGGATTGCCGAGCATGGCTGGATGGCCCCAACCGCGTCGGTGGAGCCACGGTGGTGGGCAGTTTTGGGTCAGTGGCAAAAGGGGCATCACGGGCGGCACGGGTGGTAGAGAAACTGCAACCAGTAGCGCACGTTCGACGTGCGTGGCTGCTGGGGAGCACTGGTAGAGGTGCTGGCCGGCATTTTCTAGCGTGGATGCCAGTGGCTCGTCGGTCAGTATAGTGGGTGCTTTGCTGGCGTGTGATAGCCTGGTGGTTTTCCAACAGTTTGTTCGTGAAGCGTTCTTGGTGATGGTGTGATGCTGGTCAACAATTTCCAGATTATGAATTTTTTTTCCAATTCTGATTTTCTATTTTAAAGCATAATAAATCACTTCCAATATTTGCAAAAAAATTAATAAAGATTATTGCCATATTTAAATTAGTAATTGAATTAAAAAAATAAAGTTTCCTAAATAATTCCTAGCTTAAATTTGTTAAGTTTTATGATTATTATGGAAAGATTTTTATTTGCTTATTAATTGTTAATAAGTAAATAGTTTGTGTTTATTTTATTGTGATTTTATAAATGCGTGGATTTTTAATGTAATATGTATGGCCCAAATTAGGGTAGTAAAAATGATTTGCGAATCGTTATATTTGAATGTAAATTAAATACGATCTGCAAATCGTTAATATTTTTGTAACTTTAATTTTTTGTTATTTATTTAATTCAAATTATCTAATCAAGCATGAGGATCCATGGAGTTTCAAGGATGGTGATCCATGGAGATTCAAGGGAAGATTCATGAAGATTAGTTTTACCTATGTTTAGGGGTATACTAGATCATTTTAATTATTGCTTTTATTAGTGTTTGCATTTATCTTGTTTAAAAGCTTGCTTCTAAGTTTATTTGTGGTTAATTAATTCATGTGTTCACTATTAATTGACCATATTAGTAAACTTAGGTCCCCAAAATTAATATTGAGTTTTAATCGCTTTTCCAAACAACACCTATAAAGCCTTAGCTCATGAGTAATAGATTCTGTGAAAATAGGGTGTTGCTTATATTTCTAGGGATAGTAGGGTAGGTTTTTGAAACTTACATGTTCATGTTTGGTTTAACTCAACATAATCACCAAAAGACAAAGTTTTGGGTTTTGAAGCTATGAGAGTGGAGTAAACAAGGAGTTGTTAACATGTCTACCAAGAATTATAATTAGTTATAATTAGTAACGTGTTTACATACCCCAACTACTATAAAGTGAAGGCAGGGCCAAAGTCCGTGTGATTGTAGTGGGAGGGGAACTTCGTTATTTCTTTTATGCAATGGGGGACTTTCATTTTGAATAAAGGGTAGTAGTTAATTGAAATTTTTTTAATTGTTGCTTTTGATAAACATTAATTGAATATTATTCTTTTGTTGTAGTTATCATGTTTGGTTCAAACAACAACACCACCGGTTTTAATTTGCACTATTTACTCGAAAAGGATAAACTGAATGCACATAACTTCCTAGAATGGGAAATGGCTGTGAGAATCGTTCTCAGAGCTGAAGGAAGGGAAAATGTTCTTGACAATCCTCTCCCTGAACCCCTGCCAGAAACTGCTACAGCAGCTGAACGGAGAACAAGGTCAACCCTAGAGGCTATGCAAGTAACATGTTTGATGCTTGCTTGCATGGAACCAAACTTTCAAAAGCTATTTAATTGTCTAGATGCCTACTCCATCCTCAAGCAGCTAAAAACTATGTTTCAGAAGAATGCTAGATTGGAGAGGTTTGAAGCTCACTGTAAGTTTCTGGAGTGCAAGTTTGGAAAAGAAAAACCCGTTGGTCCGCATGTGTTCAATATGATTGGAAATTTTTAGATCATGGAAAAATCGGGTTTTCCTTATCCCCCCTAGAATTGGCAACTGATATTGTGATCAAATCCTTGCCTTAAACTTTTCAAAACTTTCGCTTGAATTTTTACATGCAAGGAGGGGAGGCTACCTTGCAAGAGCCGCACCGTATGCTAACTCAGCCGAAAGGAGCTTGCTCGACGAACCCGAACATAAGGATGTTCTTATGGTTACGAAGGGTCAGCAATTCAAGAAGAAAGGGACTCCTAATAAGAAGAACAAGGGCAAGGCTGTTGCCACTGATGATACTTCTAAGCCAAAATCCACTCCTAAGGCAAAAGTAGCAAGACTACATGAGTGCTACCACCGCCACAAGCTTAGACATTGGAATAGGAACTTCCCCAAGTATATGGAGGAGAAGAAGATCGACGCTTCGACTTTTGGTATTTATGTTATAGAGATTAACTTATCTACTTCTACATCATGGGTATTTGACTCTGCATGTGGATCTCACATTATTTGTAATGTGCAGGCACTAAGAAGAAGAAAAACGTTGAGCAAAGGAGAAGTGGACCTCCGCATGGGCAATGGAGCACGAGTTTCTACTTTGGCTGTGGGAGATTGTAGTCTACTTTTGCCTTCTAGTTTAGTATTAGAACTCCATAATTGTTATTATGTTCCAACTATTACCATGAATATTGTTTCGATTTCGCCTTTGGATTCGGAAGGTTTTTCATTTCAATAAAGAATAATTATTGTTATGCTTATTTGAATGATTTATTCTATGTCTCAACTAAGTTATCAAATTGTTTATATGTGCTAGACTTAGAAACCCACATCTATAACATAGAAAGCAAGAAACATAAAACAAATGATTCAATCCCTACATACCTCGCATCGCGACAGGCCACATAAGCTCAAAGCGTATTGAGCAAACTTCATAAAGTTGGAATTCTCAAATCATTTGATTTCGAATCATTTGATACTGGTGAGTTTTTCTTGATGGGGAAAATGAAAAAGTCTCCTTTCACAGGTTCAACAGAAAGGGCCAATGACCTTTTAGCCCTCATAAATACGGATGTGTGCGGACATATAAGTAATTTGACTAGGGGCGGGTACATTTACTTCATTACTTTTACCGATGATGTAAGCGGATCGGGATTTGTTTACCTCAAAGCGGCATAAGCCTAATCCTTTGAAAAATTTCAGGAATTCCGAATGAAGTACAAAACCAACCGTGGAAGAAATTAAGGCATCGCGATCCGATCGTGGTGGTGAATATTTATCTCAAGAATTTAGTGATTATTTGAAGAATTGTGGAATACTTTCACAATGGACTCCATCAGGAACACCACAGTTAAATGGCGTTTCCGAAAGAAGGAATCGAACTCTACTTGATATGGTTCGATCCATGATGAGTCTTGCTGATCTTCCTATTTCATTCTGGGGATTTGCGCATGAAACAGCGGCATTCACACTTAACAAAGCACCATCCAAAGTAGTGGAAAAGACATCATATGAAATGTGGACTGAAAACGTTCCAAAATTGTCTTTTCTAAGGATATGGGCCCGTCACTAGTACAAAAATGCGATTTGCGTCGGATCCCGCACCCTCATTTGCGTCTGGATCGGGGTCCGATGCCACATGTCTCGATGCAAATTGCCAACATCTAATCGTAGTCGGATGTGAATCCGACACAATTTGAGTGCCATTTGCATCGATGGGGGGCAATGTCCGACGCACATGTTGCTTTCAACATATAAAAAATGGACAATTTGCGTCGGCCGACTAGCTATGTCCGACGCAAATGCTGTTTTGAATATATTAAAAATTGACAATTTACGTCGATTGACTAGCAATGTCTGACGCAAATTAGTTATCTGCAAATAAAAAAGGCACGGTACATACTGATCATATGCTGAGCGGATGAAACCAACATATACTCCAAGCAGGATGAAGTTAATCTGATCTAAAATCCACCACCACCAAATTTCAATCAAACAATTAGTAAAAGGAACTAAAAAAAAGTACTAACTGCTCTCAAAAATATCACATTCAAGTTTAACCAACATAAACCCAAATATAAATTCAACCCCAAAAACCACATAAGCTAAACAAACCAAACCAAAAACTAGGACTGAATATTAGTGACTCTACAACAGCCTGTTTCTTTCATAGCTAAGTCACATGCTAATTCAAGGAATTACAAGCCTAGAGTTAGTTTCAACACTGGTAATGCGAGTACTGATTCAACAAGAGTCTCGGGCATTAAGAGAAACTCTTCATATTTCTGTGATCACTGCAGGATATCTGGGTCATACCATGGATAGATGCTGGAAAATCCATGGATATCCAACTAATCACAAATTTGCTAAAGACAAGAGAGTTGCAGCCATGGTTCATAATGATGATCATAACAATGATAAAATATTTTAAGCTTCCTTTTCTAAAAATCAGTACAACAAGATCATGATAGCTCTCCATAATCATGATACTGTAGAGCAAGGAGACAAGACTAGAGTATCTAATGTTCACGGCCAAGCGACCATGCTCAATTAACATTTATATTCTTTCTAATAACATCTTTAGATACCCGGATCATAGACAAGGGGGGACACATATCATAATACCTGGATCATAGATAGTAGAAGCATGGATTATACATGCTCAAGACAAAAAATCATTCTTCACCCGTGGTGCCACAAGATGATCAAAGTTATTTCTTCTTTACATTCCAAGTTTTCTACGCTATTGAAAATGCTAAGTCGTGGCATTTAAGATTGGGTCATATTTCTTTTAATAAGATCAAACCTCTAAAGGAGTTAGTTAATGTTTAAGGTTGTATAGCTTAGAATATTTTTCAGGTTTGTCCGATAGCTAAACATCCTAAACACCCCTTTCCTCTAAGTACAATTAAAACAACTCATGCTTTTCAGTTACTTCATGTGGTTGTATGAGGACCTTCTAAAACTTGTACATATTTTGGTCATGCTATGTTTCTTACCATAGTTGATGATTTTACTAGAGTCACTTGAACTCATTTGATGAAGCACAAAACCGATTAATTTGTTCTCACGACTCAATTCCTTAATTTGCCGGACACACGCTTTCATGTTAAGGTTCAAAGTGTTAGAACCGATAATGCTCCGCACCTTTTTGAGGGAGATATGAAGCATCTATTTCTTCTAAGAGGTATTGATAATCAAAGGAGTCGCAGCGGGTACACCCCAACAAATGGGGTGGTGGAAAGGAAACGTAGACACTTGTTAGGAGACAACTAGATCTCTTCTTCTCGTAGCTAAACTTCCACCAAAATACTAGTCGTGAGTGTATCTTGACAAGAACATATTTGATAAATACAATGCCTCTAAGAAGCATCTAAAACATCGCACCTTTTGAAAAGCTGGTTCATCACAAACCTAGCCTAACACACCTAATAATATTTGGGTGTCTATGTCATCAGTAAAATAACATTTAATTGTTGCGGTTTTTTAAGGGCATATCGCTGCGGATATCGACGTGCCGCAATTCAATGTGCAGTAATAGAGGTCAACCTATTGCTGCGGTCACAAAACCGTAGCAATAGATTGACCTATTGCTGCAGTTGTCATAAGAACCCGCAAAGAATAGGTAAATCAAAGAGAAAAAAAAATTCTCCTTTTGTTAGTGAATAAAGAAAATACGCACAAAACTATTAAAGCTAAAAATAAAAACTTCGACAATCATAAAAACTAAAAACAATATGTGGTAGAACCATATAAACCGGAAATAATCCATCAAAATGAAAAATTAATCTTAATATTCAAATTTCAGAGAAAAATACAATAATTATAATCTCACCATATCACATCATCAGATCTAAGTTATATAACTTAAGAAAGCAATGAAAAAATAAAAAAAACATAAAGAAAAAATAAATATAACATCATCATCCAGATCTGGAAGAAGACGACGACCAGAACGAGTTCTCATCAAACTTTCAGATCTAAGTCTTCATTTCGTGCTCTTGGCTTGGATGTTTGCTCGATATCCCTTCAACCATTGAAGACAATTAATATGGTTGTCGGTTGAGGACAAAACGCGGTCCACAAAGAAGGAGATTTGAAAATGTCGACCACCGCAACTTACCTTTCGTAGATCCGTTGTTTGCGTAGAACGACGTTAAGATCTTTAAAGACACCGACGGCCCTTTACGATGTTGGAGATGGCGACGAGCGACGAGGCTGGGTTCGTGTGGTCGCACGATGAGGCTGGGTTCTTACTGCGACACTCGTGATCTCTTCGCGGGGCGTGCAACGAGCGTTGGCGATTACATATTTTTACACTCTCATCTGAAACCTCGTCGGTGATTGGATGAGAGAGTAGAGAGGATGATAGAGTAGAGACAAGAAGAGGGGACGAGGGAGGAGATGAGAGAAGAGAGAATGGCCGAATGAGAGAGAGGTGTGCGTGAGTCAGTGATACAATTTTAGATCTGGCGTGAGGCATATAACTATTGAGTGAGTGCAAAACCCTAAATTTTTTTTTAATACTTTTTAATGATATTGTTGCGGTTCCTTCAAGAAACCACATAAATAAGTTCAATTGCTGCGGTTTTTTATAGAAACCGTAGCAATGGGTTTCTTGTCACGCTTTTTTTAATTCTTTTGCTGCGTATGGATAAAACCGCAAAGAATTCAACAACGAAAAATAAGCAATTATTCTACTAGTGTCCGCTAGTTCTTCACCTGTTTATAGATCAAAGTTTGATCCTATTTATTATTACATTTTTCTTGGCTACCCACCTGAACAAAAAACTCTCAAACTTCTTGATCTTGTTACTAACAAGATTATTATCTCTAAAGATGTGTTTTTCTTTGAAAAACATTTTCCCTTTCACTACTCCACAACACACAAATACACCTATTTCCACTATATATTCCACTCAATTCTTTCTCCCTGTTGTTACAGACTTGAGTGACCCTACTTCTATTACTTTACCCGATTTATTACATTCTTCTTCATCATCCACTCCTTCTTCTTCTTCTACTCCAAAGATGTTCTCCTCCTTCCACAAATAATTCAGTTCCTGAAAGAGTTGTTCCTAGAAGATCTACCAGAACCATTCAACCTTCCCAAATCTTAAAAGATTTTTTGTGTTCTTCAACCACCAGCTCTCGTTGGTGCAATATTGTTTCATCTGATGAATTCACAACACAATCTAAAGCTTTTGTTGCTACATTGTTGACACAACTTGGGTCTACTTCTTACTCAAAAGCTGCAAGTGATCCTTTATGGCTAGAAGCCATGGATAAGGAAATCACAAAATTGAAAGACAATAAAACATGAGATGTAGTTCCTCTCCCTGATGGTAAAAGACCCATTGGCTGTAAATGGGTGAATAGGATCAAAAGAAAAGTTGATGGATCCATAGATAGATAAAAAGCAAGATTAGTTGCTAAAGGATTTACTCAAAAATATGGAATTGATTTCAAAGAAACATTCTCACCAGTGGTTAAGATGCTTACATTAGAAGTATATTAGCTTGAGCAGCTAGCAAAGGCTGGGATTTGTATCACCTTGACATCAACAATGCCTTCTTGCATTGTGATCTCCATGAAGAGTATAAATGAAGATGCTAGACGGCCTCGTCAAACCTACACAATCATGTTTGTAAACCGAAAAAGTCTCTGTAAGGCTTAAGACAAGCCTGTAGACAATGGTTTAAAAAGCCTCATTCAGCCTTGCTCTCAAGAGTTCATTCAATCCCGTAATGGCCATTCACCCTTCATTAAAAGAACATCTTATGAGATTACTATTCTTATTGTCTATGTTGATGATATCATCATCACATGCAATCATTTGGACACTATTACTTCTCTCAAAGCATATCTTCATCGACATGCAAAGATCAAAGACTTGGGGCAACCGAGCTATTGCTCGGGCATTGAAGTTTGTTCTACTTATGTTGGTTTTCTTCTTTCTCAAAGAAAATTTACTAAAGAGCTCCTACAAGACAAGTGGTCTTTCATTCACTAAGAAGGCATCTACTCCTCTTCTTACTCATGTTAAGCTTCTCACCGATGAAGGTGATTTTTACTCGTATCATGCAAAGATATAGAAGCCTTTGTTGCCAAACTGAATTTTTTGACTCATACAAGACCAGATGTTGCTTTTGTTGTCCAATGTCTGAGTCAATTTATGCATGCACCTCGTGTCCCTCACTATTAAGCATGTGTACATACTCTTCATTATGTTCATACTACAAACCGGCCATGGAATTCTTCTCAAAGCATCCGATTCTTTTACTCTTCAAGCATATAAGTGACTCGATCGGGCAACTTGTCCAAACACTAGGAAGTCAATTACAGGTTATGTGATGCTACTTGGTAACTCTCCTATTAGTGGAAGTCAAAGAAACAAGGAACTACTTCAAAATCTTCCTCGAAGCTTAGTAAAGAGCTATGGCTCAAGCGACTTTTGAAGTTTGTTGGTTAGTCAAGTTATTAAATGAGCTTGATATTTCCTATCTCACACATGTTACTCTTCACCGTGACAACATGTCTCGCCCCTACATATTGCAAGAAATCCCCGTCTTCTATGAGAGGACAAAGCACATCGAGGTGGACTGCCATTTTACTAGAGATAAAATCCTCGAAGGCTTGTTAGAACTCAGTTATCTTCCTACTCACAATCAACTGGCAGATGTTTTTACTAAAGTGCTTCCTATTGCTCAGCACAACGATCTCTTGTCTAAATTAGGAATGGTTCTTACCTCCCCACCTAGTTTGCGGGGGGTGTTAAGTTATTACCTCAAATGTGCCAACCAAAGATAATGTAACTAACTAACTAACCGATCAAAGCATAACATAATCAATTACTTAGCTTTTTCTTTAAGCAATTCTTCTTTCTTTCTCTCTATTTGAACTTTGAACTAGATCCAAGTTTGCTGCTGTTGGCATCTGTGCTGACACTAGCTGTGCTCTATGCTGTTATGGTATTGATGATTGCCATCATTTATTTGTTAGGTGCACTTTTAGTAAGAGAGTATGTGGATGTATTATGAATGGTTAAATATCAGAGTTTATGATGATGAAAGTGTTTTTACAACATGGAAGAAGTGGGGTAGGAAGTTTCAAAGTAAAAGGGGACATAAAGTATGCTATGTTACCCTTGCCACTGTTGTGTACCATGTATGGCTTGCTAGGAATACTGCTGTCTAGGAAGCTAAAGTTCCTTGCACTGATACTGTCATAAAGAACATTAAGCAGGTCATATGTAATAGAGTGCTTAGTCGGGTAACCGGAAAATGGTCTAGGGAGAATAAGGAGTGGTTGGATTTGTTGTGTGGTAGATAAGTTGTTTTTGTTTGTGTGCTTCTGTTGTTGCTAGTTGGTAGTGTTGTTACTGCTTTAGTAGTTTAGATTGTATTTGTTGGATGGTGGTGTTTTACTGTTTTTGGTAATAATACAACTTACATTTTACCCAAAAAAAAAAGAAGTTCTCTCAAAGAGAGAATTCTCTCATAGAAAGTTCAATAAAATTTTTAAATTCTACCTCAATTTCTTTCCACATTATTTCACATTTTAGCAATAAATTTGAGTTTATCAATACTCATATCTCACCAAATTCTTATATACTCATTTACTTATTTGGATACGTCCAAATGAGAAATAAAACCTGAAATGAGGAAAAGTATACCCTTAGTGAAGTAATATGTCCTTAGACATCCCGTCAATTACTAAATATAAATAGGAATTATATTATGAAGATAATAAAGTTAATTATTTTAGAAATCGTATTTTCTTGCTAGAGAATAAATGTGATTAATAGGACAATATTGATTGGGCCTATAACTAAATTATATTAATCCTATGAGGTCACGCATTGTAGCATAAGTTGGACAAAGCAATCCAAATCCATTTAGGATTAGGGTTGGGCCTTGGTCCCTAAGGGGAATAGGAGGAGAATTAGTTCTCCTAACTAGCCTATGACTCTTCTATTATATATAGGATATAATATTAGGGTTTAGGTGAGAAATTCATTAAGCAGTTCTTTTCACAAAAGAGAGAGCTTGAGAAAACTTACTTTACTCTCCCTTAAACCAGCGCCTATACCATCAAAAGCAAGAGAATTTATTCTCTTCCTTTCTAGCAAACGTTGGTGTTGAACTGGTGCTCGTGGACTAATTAGAGGAGCAACACTTGGGGCTCTCGGATCATCAAAAGCTTGCTTACAACAGGGAAATCACGCTACAAAGGTTTGATATTTAATCCCTATTGAATGATTCATGTGTTTATGTGTTTTGGCAATAATACTTACTTACCAAAAAAATTGATTCATGAGTTTGATTATGTTTGCGATCCTATGATAGATGTTAGGAAATTGTTTCCTGAAATTCCGCTATATGCATCTATATGTTCCTATAAGTGGTATCAGTTTTGCCTAATTCATAATATCCATATGATCATTTTAATGTATGCAAAGTTAATATTTTTATTCAACTAAGGGAGGATTTTTTTTATGGCTTGAATTTTGCATAATTGATATTTGATATAAATTGATTGGCAATTGTAAATAATTGATTTATTTGTGATTTATGCTCAAATAATTTTATAAAGTTCCCAATTTTTTATATTATGGACCAAATAAATTTGTTAATTCACTCCAAAATTTTCGGATTTTTATAATATATTTGGTAGATTTAAAATTAATTAATATTTAATTTGATTAACCATTGAAATAATTTGTTAACAATTAAAAGATTTAATTTTTTACTTGTTATATAAATCTAATATTCATCACCAAAATAGATCTAGAATAATTGATTGCTAAAAATAATTTTATTATTTTCCCAATAATTTTTGGATTTTTATCATATTATTTGTGAATATTAGTTGAATTTGATGTTTAATTTGATTATTCATAAATTTTAAGGATAACAATTAAAAATTTTAATTTTATTTGTTATATTAATTCAGTAGATCACCCTTAAAAATATTTTTGAATTTTTCGGAATTTAATTGTTACTATTCTGAATTTTTTGGATATAATTTGATTTTTGCCCTAATTTTGGACTCTTGTTAGATTTCATGTTTAATAGAGATTATTCATCCAAATCTAATCTCAACAAACCTAAAATTTGTTTAAGATTTGTTGATTGATTCAAAATTTCTTCCATAATTTTCGAATTATTAAAACCTAATTAAATCCTAAATCTTTAAATAAAGGGAAATTTCTTCAGGTACCCCTGAGGTTTGGCGTAATTCCCAAAATACCCCCCACATTTGGGGAACTCCTCAGATACCCCTGAGGTTTGTGTTTGCGCTCAAGATACCCTTACTATGGACGGAACCCAAACGCCGTTAGGTTTTCCTCTTTCTCCCCCCAATTTTCTCTCTCCTCTCTTTCCCCCACCAACTGCCAAACCCCCCTACCCCACTCCGGCGCCGGCGACCCTACCCCTCCCTTCCCCATTCCCGATTCCCTCACCCCCTGTCGGCGCCCGCCGTAATAGAAGAATAAAGAACCTAGGGTGGTTTCGGAGGTGGGTTTAAGGGTCTGGGGGAGGCGTATCTCGGGTGGGGAAGGGGGAGGGGGTCGACTCACGATGGGGGACAGTAAGGGGGCCATTTCCGATAGGGGGAAAGGGGGAGGGGTGGTGTCGGGGTGGGGTTGGGTGGGGGAATCGAGAATGGGGAAAGGGAGGGCTAGGGTGGGGGAAAAGGAGAGGGTGAGGTCACCGTGGGTGCTGCTGTTCTGGCCTGGGCGAAGGAAGGGGGTAGGGTCGCCGGTGGCCGGAGTGGGTGGTGGTCGCCGTCCGGTCGGCCGTCTACCGGGGGAGGAGGGTTGGCGGTGGGTAGGGGAACGGGAGGAGAGAGAAAATTAGGGAGAGAGAGGGGAAAACCTAAAGGCGCTAGGGTTCCGTCCATAGTAAGGGTATCTTGAGCCCAAACACAAACTTCAGGGGTATCTGAGGAATTCCCCAAATGTGGGGAGTATTTTGGGAATTACGCCAAACCTCAAGGGTACCTGAGGAAATTTCCCTTAAATAAATTGTTAATAAAGATTAATTGGAATTTTGTAAATTGTTGCAAAAATTCAAAAGGGATTGTCGAGCATGATCGGATGGCCCCACCCCGCCAGTGGAGCCATGGTGGAGGGCGGTTCTGGTCGGTGGCATCACGGGTGACGCGGGTGGTGGAGAATCCACAACCCGGCGGGCACGTTCGACGTGCATGGCCGCCGGGGCGCGCCGGCGGGGTCCCGGGCGTGTCGGCGGCGGCCGGGCCGGTTGGCGTTTTGCGTGGGATGCTAAAGACTCGCTCGGTCCGTGCAGGGGTGATTTACTGGTGGTTTTCCAGCGGTTGTTCGTGAAGCGTTCTTGGTGATAGTGTGATGCAACGCTAAGTGGTTTTGGGGGTTATTGACTAGCAGCTTGCTGTTCAACAGTTTCCAGATTATTAAATTTAAAAAAAAAAATCTGATTTTCTATTTTAGAGCATAATAAATCACTTCCAATATTTGCAAATTAATTAATAAAGATTATTGCCATATTTAAATTAGTAATTGAATAAAAACAATAAAGTTTCCTAAAAAATTCCTAGCTTAAATTTGTTAAGTTTTATGATTATTATGGAAAGTTTTTTATTTGCTTATTAATTGTTAAAAAGTAAATAGTTTGTGTTTATTTTATTGTGATATTATAAATGCATGGATGTTTAATGTAATATGTATGATATTATATTTTGCATGTTATGACTAGTAGGGCCAAAATTAGGATAGTAAATACGATATGCAAATAGATATATTTGAATGTAAATTAGATACGATATGTGAATCATTTCTATTTTTGTAACTTTAAATTTTTGTTATTTATTTAATTCAAATTATGTAATCAAGCATGAGGATCCATGGAGTTTCAAGGATGGTGATCCATGGAGATTCAAGGGAAGATTCATGAAGATTAGTTTTACCTAGGTTTAGGGGGTATACTAGATTATTTTAATTATTGCTTTTATTAGTGTGTGCATTTATTTTGTTTAAATGCTTGCTTCTAAGTTTATTTGTGGCTAATTAATTCATGTGTTCACTATTGATTGACCATATTAGTAAACTTAGGTCCCCAAAATTAATATTGAGTTTTAATTGCTTTTCCAAACAACACCTATAAAGCCTTATATCATAAGTAATAGGTTTTGCCAAAGTAGGGTGTTGCTCATATTTCTGGGGATAGTATGGTAGCTTTTTGAAACTTACATGTTCATGTTTAGTTTAACTCAACAAAACCATCAAAAGACAAAGTTTTGGGTTTTGAAACTAAGATATAGGAGTAAACAAGGAGTTGTTAACATATCTACCAAGAATTATAATTAGTTATAATTAGTAACGTGTTTACTTACCTCAACTACTATAAAGTGAAGGCAGGGCCAAAGCCCGTTCGATTGTAGTGGGAGGGGATCTTGGTTATTTCTTTTATTCAATGGGGGACTTTCATTTTGAATAAAGGGTAGTAGTTAATTGAAATTTGTTTAATTATTGCTTTTGATAAACATTGATTGAATCTTGCTTTATTATTCTTTTGTTGTAGTTATAATGTCTGGTTCAAACAACAACAACACCCCTGGTTTTAATTTGCGCTATTTACTCGAAAAGGACAAACTGAATGCACATAACTTCCTAGAATGGGAAATGGTTGTGCGAATCGTTCTCAGAGCCGAAGGAAAGGAAAATGTTCTTGACAATCCTCTCCCCGAACCCCCCGCGTAAACCGCCATCATAGCCGAACTGAGAACAATGCAAAACCCTAGAGGCTAATTCTATGCAAGTAACATGTTTGATGCTTGCTTGCATGGAACCAGACTTTCAAAAGCGTTTTAATTGTTTGGATGCCTACTCCATTCTCCAGCCACTGAAAACTATGTTTCAAAAGAATGCTAGGATTGGAGAGGTTCGAAGCTCGCGTAAGTCGCCGGAGTGCAAGTTGGGAAATGGAAAACCCGTTGGTTCGTATGTGTTCAATATGATCGGAAATTTTCGAGATCATGGAAAAATTGGGTTTTCCTTACCCTCCTAGAATTGACAACTGATATTGTGATCAAAACCTTGCCATAAACTTTCAAAACTTTCGCTGAATTTTTACATGCAAGGAGAGGAAGCTACCTTGCAAGAGCCGCATGGTATGCTAACTCAGCCGAAAGGCTTGCTCTCACGAACCCGAACATAAGGATGTTCTTATGGTTAGGAAGGGCAAGCAATTCAAGAAGAAAGGGGCTCCTAATAAGAAGAACAAGGGCAAGGTTGTTGCCACTGATGATACTTCTAAGCCAAAAACCACTTCTAAGGCAAAAGTAGCAGCACTACATGAGTGCTACCACTGCCACAAGATTGGTCACTGGAATAGGAACTGCCCTAAATATATGGAGGATAAGAAGACTGGCGCTTCGACTTCAGGTATTTATGTTATAGAGATTAACTTATCTACCTGTACATCATGGGTATTTAATACTGCATGTGGATCTCACATAATTTGTAATGTGCAGGCACTATGAAGAAGAAAAACGTTGACCAAAGGAGAAGTGGACCTCCGTGTGGGCAATGGAGCACAAGTTGCTGATTTGGCTGTGGGAGATTGTAGTGTACTTTTGCCTTCTGGTTTAGTATTAGAACTCCATAATTGTTATTATGTCCCAACTATTACATAGAATATTGCTTCAATTCCGATTTTGGATTCGGAAGGTTTTTCATTTCAAATAAAGAATAATTGTTGTTCTGCTTATTTGAATGATTTATTCTATGTCTCAGCCAAGTTATCAATTGGTTTATATGTGTAAGACTTAGAAACCCACATCTATAACATAGAAAGCAAGAAACATAAAACAAATGATTCAAACCCTACATACCTATGGCATTGTCGATTAGGCCACATAAGCTCAAAGCGTGTTGAGCAGCTTCATAAAGTTGGAATTCTCAAATCATTTGATTTCGAATCATTTGATACTTGTGAGTTTTTCTTGATGGGGAAAATGACAAAGTCTCCTTTCACAGGTTCAACTGAAAGGGCCAAATGCCAATGACCTTTTAGCCCTTATAAATACGGATGTGTGTGGACATATGAGTAATTTGGCTAGGAGAGGGTACATTACTTCATTACTTTTACCGATGATGTAAGCAGATTTGGATTTGTTTACCTCATGTGGCATAAGCTCTAATCTATTGAAAAATTGAAGGAATTCCATAATGAAGTAAATAATTAAGGCATTGCGATCCGATCGTGGTGGTGAATATTTATCTCAAGAATTTGGTGATTATTTGAAGGATTGTGGAATACTTTCACAATGGACTCCACCAGGAATACCACAGTTAAATGACGTTTCTGAAAGAATGAATCGAACTCTACTTGATATGGTTCGATCATGATGAGTCTTGCTGATCTTCCTATTTTATTATGGAGATTTGCGCTTGAAACAGCGGCATTCACACTTAACAGAGCACCATCTAAAGTAGTGGAAAAGACACCATATAAAATGTGGACTGAAAACGTTCCAAAATTGTTTTTCTAAGGATACGGGCTCATCACTAGTACAAAAATGGCGATTTGAGTCGATCCCGCACCCTCATTTGCGTCGATTGGGGTCCGATGCCACAGTCTCAACGCAAATTGCCCACATGTAATCCGCGCGATGTGCATCCGACACCATTTGAGTGCCATTTGCGTCGGATGGGGGCAATGTCCGACGCAAATGTTGCTTTCAACATATAAAAAAAGGACAATTTGCGTCAGTTGACTAGCTATGTCCGACGCCAATGTTGTTTTCAATATATTAAAAAATGACAATTTGCTTCGGTTGACTAGCAATGTCCGACGCAAATTAGTTCTCTGCAAATAGAAAAAGGCACGGTACATACTGATCATATGCTGACCAGATGAAACCAACACATACTCCAAGCGGGATTAAGTTAATCTAATCTAAAATCTACCACCACCAAATTTCAATCAGACAATTAGTAAAAGGAAGTAAAAAAAAAAAAAAGCACTACACTTTACCTCACTGCTCTGAAATAAATCACATTTAAGTTTTTTTTTTTTTTTTTTTTGCTAAGTAATAAGATTTTCATTGCATAAACAAGTTACAACCTAGAACCAACCCAAGCCAAGAACGAACCAACTTGGTTGGACCCTTCAAGGACAAGGGAGGCAAACCATAAACCAATCCAATTACATCATTACAAGTTATAGAACCAAACATAATCTCTTCTACTTATAGACTTGGGAAGTAAAGACTTGCTCTCATTTTCACACTCATTTTAATCTGTTTAATACTACTACTAATGCTAGGCATGCAATGTGATCATAAGCTTCTATTTCTCCCCGCCAAACATAATATAAAAACAGCTACAATTCCCGCACTACAAATCTGCTTCTGAAATTTGGATCTCTTGCTATTCCCGATCCACCTGATGATCTGTTGTAGCCTTATACTTGATGTATGTATATCAAGCCACTCTTTCACTGCATTCATACAGGCACGACTAAACGCACATTAAAAAAATAAGTGCATATGAGTTTCCACTTGCACTCCACACATCAAACATTGATCCGAGGAGCTAATTCCAATTCTTGCAAGTCTATCTGCAGTTTGTAACCCGCCTTGCACAGTAACTCATGCTATGAAACTGTGTTTAGGAGTATTTATTCTGCTCCAAACAATCTTATCCCAATGCACTTTATCCTTTGTACCTCTGATCTCATCATACACATCTTGAATTGAGTATCTTATCCCAATCACATTTAATAAGTTTAATCAACATAAACCCAAATATAAATTCAACCCCAAAGAACCACATAAACTAAACAAACCAAACCAAAAATATAGACAATATGGGTAATCCACATATCAGAATAGATAGAGTCCTACCACATTGCACATAATTGTGGTTGCTTACGAAGAATGATAGGAAGTTCTATTTTCGGAATTCCAAGTTCAAGAAGAAACTCGACCACATGCCTTATTTTTCCTTCCAAACTGTAGTAGGCAAAAGCTGGGAACTTCCGAGTAACCTGCTGGATGTCCTCGATTTCCATTCCAAGATCAATCAGATAAAGAACATGCTGGGGAAGCTGATCTCTTGGGACAGATCCACTAACCCGAGCCATAGCCTTAAGCTTTCGAGATTTAACACTAAAATGAGGCAACTTTTTAGAATCTATACAGAAAAGCTAAAAAAAAAACAAAAAAAAGAGATGAAAGAGAGTGAGGAACGATATGTTTAGAGGAATTAATTCAGATCTCAAAGTAAAAACAAAAAAAATACATATGAGAATCCATTAACGAAGAACTTGCAATGAACCGTATCCTCATCATCATCTTCTTCCACAAATTGATTTTGCTCTGCTTTTCTCCAAGATTTGTTCATCTTCTTGACGCACCTCGAGATTTCGAAAACCCAGTAAATTAATCATCTTCTTGTGATTATGAAGGATGAATTTAGGAGAGAGAATGTAGAGTAGAATATGTGAGAGAGAGAAAGGGCGAGAATTAGGGTGGAGAGGAGGGAGAATGAGAGGAAATGAAGGTGGGGTTGGATTGGAGTAGCAAAAGAACGCCATGATTGATTGCTCGAAAACGATAGAGATCTGGCTTGGTGGGGAGAAGAGACGCCTAAGCAGGAAGAGGGAGAATGAGGTGTGGAGAGTTGGGTGGGGAGAGAGAAGAACAAAGAGCTAGCGGCTATTAAGTTTTTTAGGGTTTGGGTAAATAAGGTGTATTGGGGTGTGGAAGTTTTAAAGTCATAAATCATCTGCTTCGTGTTGGAATGAATAAACGATGCAAATCGTTCTATGGCCCATTTGCAGTAGTGATTTGCATTGGATGAGGGCAATGTCCGACGCAAAATTTGCGTTAGATCTGTCGCATATCCAACGCAAATAGTCTGTGTCTGACCATCTGCGTCGGGTTCTTAAATATTCGACGCAAATCCGGAGACGCAAATTCGCATTTTTCTACTAGTGTGTGAAGCTTATGTAAAACGTTTACTCTCTAATAAACTTTCATCCAAATCCGATAAATGTCTCTTTGTGGCATACCCAAAAGAGACTAAGGGATACTAGTTCTACAACCAAAGCGATAACAAAGTGGGAGTAATGTATTTATCGAAGAAATTCGAGATGAGCAACAAATGGATAAGATTAACACCTCATCAGAGGCGGCCCGGCATGAAAATGCTCAGGAGGCGGTGCATTCATTTCACGTACCTCCTACTGTCCCACTTGGAGATACTCCATGCAAAGTCACTCAACCTAGTGAGGTAGAAACTTCTTCTGTTGTTCCCCAACGTACGTCTAGTATTAGGACCATCATTCCGTCAAAGAGATATATTGATTTCCTTTTGACTGAAAATTCTGAAATAACGATTTTAGAATCAGAAGAACCTACTAGCTACAAAGATGCTTTGGATAGTCAAGACTCCGAAAGATGGCCTAAGGCCATGAAATCTGAATTGGATTCCATGTCTGAAAATCAAGTACGGGACTTGGTTGATTTTCCTAATGGGGTAAAACCCATTGGATGCAAATTGATTTTCAAGTTGAAAACAGACAAGGATGGAAACATTAAAGTGTTTTCAAAGTAAGGTTGGTGGCCAAAGGTTTGAAACAAATTCATGGTGTTGACTATGATGAAACCTTCCACTAGTAGCCATGCTAAAGTCCATTAGGATAATCCTTGCGATTGCTGCCTTTAATGACTATTGGGAATGAAGATCTATAGAGATAGATCGAAAAGACTTATTGGACTTAGCCAAGAGACTTATATTGATAAGGTTCTTGCAAATTTCAACCTGGAAAACTCCAAAAGAGGTTTCATTCCCATGCAACATGGCATAACACTTGGCAAGACTCAGTGTCCTTCGAGTCCTGATGAGGTCAAGCGTATGAGTAATGTTCCTTATGCTTCTGCAGTACGTAGGATCCATTATGTATGTCATGATATGCACTCGATCGGATGTTGCATATGCTTTGAGTATATATAGCAGATACCAGTCAAATCCAAGAGATGCGCACTGGATTGCGGCAAAAAACATCCTTAAGTACTTGCGAAGGACTAATGATAATGTTTGGGTTTATGGTGGAGATGATGAGTTGATTGTTACTGGATACACCAATGCAAACTTCCAAAGTGACAAAGATGATTTCCAATTCCAATCTGGTTTCATATTTTGTCTCCATGGAGGAGGTGTGAGCTGGAAGAGCTCTAAGCAGAGTACCATCGCGGATTCTACAACAGAGGCTGAGTACATTGCAGCAGCAGATGCAACAAAGGAAGTTGTTTGGATAAAAAAGTTCACTAGTGAGCTTGGTGTAGTTCCCAAAGATTGAGAATGGCATTGAGTTGTGTTGTGACAACAATGGTGCCATTGCTCAGTCTAATGAACCCAGATCACGTCAAAGGTCTAAACATGTGCTCAGAAAATTCCATCTTATTCGAGAAATCATTGGAAAAGAGGATGTGAAAGTAAGCAAGGTTCATACTGAGGATTACATAGCAGATCCTCTGACTAAATCGCTTGCTCAACCTAAGCATGAGTGTCAAACTAAGTCTATGGGGCTTAAGCATATGGGAGAATGGCTTTAAGTTGTTTACTTCATAATTGTAAAGACATTTATTATACTTTGAATGTTTATCATAAAAAATTCGTTTCTTATTTAATTGTTTGGTTTAGTATTAAATAAAATGTCCAAATAATTTGTATTTTTAAATAGGATTATCGAAAACGTTTTGATAATGGAACCCTATAAAGTGAACTGAAATAACAATTTATTTAAAGTCCCTATTCTAAATCACTCAATTGGACATAAATGATTTATTTAAAAGACTAGTATATAATTAATTGATAGCGCAATTCCATAGGCTATGGAGACATAGAAATGTCTAATTGATTATATGGATGTATATGTGATACATTGAGACTTGACCTAATTAGATTCTAAAAGTAGAATCAAACTACTATATTTAGTGGATTCCTTAGCCATGAGTATGTCTTAATAACCACGATATAATTAGTTTAACTTTAATAATGTTAAACGCCGCGTCGTAAAAGCAGGTTATAAAGGCAGTGATCAGGTGAGCTAAGAATTGAGTGAGAGTTATGGTCATATAAGAGTGGATAAGTCCTCCTATTAAATAGGAATGGTGTCTAAGCCTCTTGATGAGCGAGAACTGAAAAATTACATAGCCATGCAGAGAAGGATTAAAGACTTAATGCTTATTAGAACAGTTCAAACTCAGCAATCAATTTAAGAATAACATGGTATTATCAAATTTGGCATTAACTAACTTAAGGAATTTAATATTGCGCTCTTGTCTTCGGACAAGTGAGAGATTGAAAGAATCGCTAGTGGAAAAAAGCCCATCCGATGCGGTCAAAACCGAGCTTACTGATTCGGTTTTGGTCCGCACGGTGAGCTCAGCAGCAGATCCAAAATATTTACTAATCTAGTCCAAAACCGGATCATTAAAATATTTACTGATCCAGTTGTGAAGGAAAATCGGATCAGTTAATCATATTCCGTCAAAACCGGATCACTTGAAGTGCAAATCTAATTTAAAAAAAAAATAGCCAGCAAAACTGATCCGGTTTCCTTTAAGAATCGGATCAGCTACTTGCAATTTGAAATTAAAAAAAAAATTAGCTGGCTGTCATTCAACCAGCAGGGGCAGACCCTTTACAGCTCATGTAAACACTTCATTCTTGTATTCCCTATACAAGGAGATGTACCATACAAGAAAATATACAAAATGGTTTAATCACCATCATTATACATCAATTTTGACTTAAAAAAAACAAATTGTGAGTCAGGCGAACAAACTGTGAGCCAAAGATAGATCCCTGGTATACATACAGAAAACCAAGGACAAGTGCAGCACACACTAAAGCAGTGACCAAGCGCTTCTTTTGTACTTCATTAGATCTTCCTCTCATTTTACCTTCAGATATTTCTTAAGTAGACTAATCCACTTTAGCTTCTTTCTGAAAATCAGAAGATCATGATCAGATCCTTTTTTCTTATTTTCCCTGCATGCACATTTCACAGCACAGGTATGATCAGACTTCATGAATACAAAATTAGAAGTGCAGGAACAATGAAGGGCTCGTGTTATGACAGTGGGTACACATAAGAAGCTTTGCACAATATAACATACACACACATGAAAACGTACAGATGCTCCAGAGGTTTCATAAGAGAAATTGAATAGGGTCTCTGTCCATTGAAGTTACAATTAGCAAGAATTCTGCGTATAGAAACAACAGCATTAGAAAAACACCGGCCTAAAAAAGAAAAGCAGAATTTTGCTTTGCTACTAAAATTAGACTAGAAAATAGAACAAAAAAGTTGCAGTTTCTGTAATGGCATCCACTTCATCCATTGAATTTAAGTAATGAAAAGCAGAGGTCAAAGAAAAAGAGCATACAATCGCTGCAAATTAGAAGGAAGGTTATAAGGTAGTGAGCCTCCAAAATTGTTTATGGCTTAAGTCACTGCAAACATTAGACCCAGTATTGATGATCCTGGTCTCTATTTTACCATCTCTGCTTAAAGAAATGAAATATGCAGAACACATTAAGCTGGTAACTCACTGCCAGCATTTTGCTGATGAAGTAAATCATTAATAAAGAGTACAATGCAACTAAAGAACAGGCAGATACACCAAACAGAGTAACAAAAATCAAACACAAATGTAATGTGATTGCCAAATAAGAGAAGCCTAAGAATAACAAAATGTACCTGTTGATGTTTTCTTTCCCTGTTCACATTTTCAATCTTCTCACCATGCTCAGCAGCCATAGCTTGCAATCTAGGGTTCATATGAGTAACAACAATTATTTAGCTTAATAAAAGCACATCCAACTTTGCAACAGCTCGAGGAAGGAAACCAAGTTGTACATAATTTAGGGAAATAAAGTAGAGCATCAATAGACCACACCCAACTTTTCATAGTTCATCCTACAAAGAAAACAATGATATTGAGTATTTGATTTTCAGGCTTTTTAATGCTTTAGGAACACCAATCCAGCAACGTTACTTGCTCACAACTAACTAAGAAGTAAGACGAATTTTGAATAAATATGAGCAAGAAAGTTTTTACATTGGTTAGAACACGCATGGTACACCACATAAGTTGTGGTACTGATGCACGGGAAGTACTGCACTATTGTTTTATGATGCATGTACCTCAAAATAGGCCGCACAAAGTGAGCTACGCAGACAAGCATACTACTACATGGCATTCACATATACAGCTAGTGACTCTAAATGAATTGATCTATTATCAGAGCAGACAATAAGTCGGGCACTCATTAAAAAGTATATTGTAAGTTCCACTTACATGATAGTCATCCAAGTAATCATGCGGGTCATGCTGCACCAAGAAAAAACTAAAGATTAGTGACTCTCTTTGAAAAGATTGTTGCTCATTTTAGATATGGACTATAAAAGCTAAATACAATGTGTTATGAGAGTGTTCTTGATTCTTCTTGTGGAGTAGCAGATTAGGACACGATGGTCTTAGGTGAAAGGTTTTCACACTGATTCATTGTGAGACAAAGGGGTCCAAAAATAGGAACTAGTCATCTCTAGAAAAAAGAAGAGCCATCTTTGTCCTTCTCATACAAGTTCTCTTGACGAGAATAAGTGTTTCTAATGGCAAAGTTTCTTTGTACAACTGAATTTTATTTGTCTACAAAAGTAAAACTGCATTTTTTGAAGATCTCCTAAACTTATTAGACCTCTTACCGAAGCTCATTTAGTGGTCATTTGAACTTGATAGACTTTCGTAGAACTTAACTGCACTTATCTAAACTAATTAGCTCTCATCTGCACTAACTTTTCTATAAACTTTATTCTAAGGTGAAAAAGTCGCATGATTGGGCTGATTTACCAAATATTATTGCACAGCTACATCTAAAACCATATATGAGGACAGTCGTAGCATTCGTGGTAGAATACCATCTATGACCTATCCCTAAGTAACCACCATGTAATGGAACTATCAAAGCTTTAAGCTAGAGTTTCTAGTGCAATACCCTTTTACGTCGCCTTCCGTCGCCCGGTGTAGGTCTCTCTCTCTTCTCCTCCTCTCACCTTCTTCCCTTGCTCTTCGAGCTTCCTGCATATATGGAATTCTAATCAGTCCAATAATTTACAAGCACAAGTAGCCTCTTTTTTTCCATAATACTGTGTTCCAAGACTTTAAACTAGTCGCTAGAGGCTTTATAACAGTAACAGAAAATTTCTATAATCACCTCTTCTTCCCTAGCTTTTCTCTCTTTCTCTGCTTCCTCAAAAGCCTCCTTTTCAGCCTGTCATTGAATCACAATCTGCGGTTAGTGCAAATGGCAGAGTTGTAATAGTGCAAAAGATATATAACAATCATACATATAATTAGATGAGGTTTAGGTTCATATTTTGTTATATTAATACATTATATCAGATAAAGTTATTAGTCCACATTTTGATTCGGTATCCAGCATTGAAAGTGGAGACCAATTTGACAAGGAAAACTATGAGTTAGAGATGGTCAGCATGGGTACTCAAGTAATGTACTGGAATTCAAATTGCTGCCTATCTTAGTTAGCATGGTGGAAGCTTTCTTACTGCCATCGTAGATGTGATGGATTTCACGGGTCATTCAGATATGGGTCATGGGGTACAGGTGTACAGGTGTAGAGTGCATTCCGTCACGAGTATGTTACCTCCCTTTAACTCTGTGAGGTTAGGAACAACAACACTCACAGCATCGGGATCTAATTGTACATTTTTTTCATCACCAAAATCACTATTAAAAAAAACAAGGTCATTCAAATTCTCATCACCAAAATCAACCTAACTACTCATAAAAATAAAAATAAAAACTCAATCTGATCATGGATAAATCAATTAAAGCTTCGACAAACCCTAGAAAGTAAGAGAAAAAACTCCATTTTCACAAAACCAATCAAGGACTATAAATAAGCTCTTCATGCATATCAATTTAATTAATAAAACCAACAAAAGTATAAAGCAAGCGAATCTATACTAATATATTAAAAGGCGTGCCGAAACAAGGAACGGTGCCACGTGGCATTCTCCCTAAGGGCGTTTCACTCCATGTAATCCACAATAATAAAAAAAATAGAAATTGCATAGTATAAGGTTTGATCCCAGGAACTCAAGAACATATACTAAAGTCTTAACCACCAAACAACATTTAGTGTTATCATCTTAAAGTATAATATTAATAAATGAAAATTTTCCCTTACCCGTACGCCCGGCCTAACAACTAGTTTAAAACTTAAAACCTTAGAAATATGAACAATCAACAAAAATTCAACGAAATTACATCAAAAGAAAAGTAATCAACCAAAATTAGCTTCTTGAAAACGCAATAGATCTCAGTAATGAAATTTATGTGTTCATTTTTCGTGTCAACCCAAAAATTATAGAACTTTATAATGTTCTTATGCTTCAAGGTCTTAAGAAGATGAACCTCAGAGTAGAGCCGTTCCAAATCTTCGGAATTGCGAAATAATTCCGAGACTTTAACTTGATTCCAAGCTACTTCTAATCCTTCTAATTCGTCAAATGCTCTATATCTGGTTAATTCTTTAACTAAGGATTAGCTTATGTAGAAAAGAAACCTCAAATTTACTTAATTTTTTGCTTTCTTACAACATAATCACAAATATCAACAGCTAGTATAACAAAGGATACACTTTCTTGAAGGCCCCTTTTCCTAGAACTTCCTTATACTGTAAAAATCAAGGTGAAACAAACAAAATACGCAAATACCCATTTCAACAACAATAAAAAAACATCCAAAATAAAATAATTTACTAACCCATTAATCATATTAATCATAGCAAACAAACTTAATTCCAACTCATCACCTTGGTACAATTTTCACATGTATAAAATTTCATGAGCATATAATATAATAATATACTTACCCTACCGTAACTAACAGTTGGATCAACCTCAACAAACCCAACGTATGAATTATCCTGTTCTTTCTCCGAGTATGCTTCCCCGCGCATAATTCAACCTTGATCAACCCAGAAAACCAAAAAAAAAAAAACAATTTCTAATTTAATCAAAGGCTGATTTTTTTTTATCTGGGGGGGGGTCTTTGTTTTGAATTTAATAGACAAATTTAAACTCAAAGATGCGAAATTGAATCAAACCCAAAATACCCAATTGGGGATTTATCAAAAAGCCTTCTTTGTCACTCATTTTTCGCCGGAAACCGAATGGTAATCGAAAATCCAGAAAAAAATTAAGGTTTGAGGAGGATGTAAGAGAAGTTTGAAGAATTAGGGTTTTCGCTGAGAAAAAATGCGGGAGGAGAGAGAAAGAGGGAGAAATTAGGCTTTCGGTTTGAGGGTGGGGTGAGAGACGCAAAAGCGGAGTGAGGAATTGGGTGGATTAGTTTATATTGGGCTGTAGAAAACAAGTGCATTTTTGGGCCAACATGTAGCGATCCAGCCCAGTTCACTTTAGTGAACCGGATCTGGGCCGCGTTCCTTATATGGGACCAAGGGGATTAACTGATCCGGTTCACAAAAGGACCGGAATCATTTTTTTGCCCCAGCTTTCCCTCCTATTTTTTTGCGGATTTTCGGATCTATTACTAAGTGACATATAAGATTTTTTTCCACTATTGAATATGTCCTTAGACATACCGACAATTACTAAATATAAATAGGAATTATGTTATGAAGATAATAAAGTTAATTATTTTAGTAATCGTATTTTCTTGCTAAAGAATAAATATGATTAATAGGCCAATATTGATTGGACCTATAACCAAAATATATTAATCCTATGAGGTCACACATTGTAGCAGAAGTTGGACAAAGCAATTCAAATCCATTTAGGATTAGGGTTGGGCCGGTCCTAAGGGGAATAGGAGGAGAATTAGTTCTCCTAACTAGCCTATGACTCTTCTATTATATATAGGATATAATATTAGGCTTTATGTGAGAAATTCATTAAACAATTTCTTTTCACAAAAGAGGGAGCTTGAGAAACCTTAATTAACTCTCCCCTAAACCGGCGCCTATACCATCAAAAGCAAGAGAATTTATTCTCTTCTGTTCAAGCAAACATTGGTGTTCAACCCAAGGCCGTCGTGATTGACAGAGGAAAGAACACTTGCGCTTCGATCTTCAAAGCTTGAATACGAGAAGGAAATTGTTTCCCCGAAATTTCGCTATATGCATCTATATATTCCTACACTTACCCTTTTAGATACGCTATAGTTGTACTCAAGAAAATGATAGACTTGCTAAAATAAGATAGAAAGGAATTTATCTGATCAGCTATACATTGTCATTGTTCTGACCATTTCACCACCCTGAAAATGAAATATGACTGTATGTTCAGTAACATATGATGTTAGCAATGTCTCTTTCGATCAGAAAATTCCCTTACGACTTACGATTACAAGACATATAAACTAAAGACTAGCGTAGTCCCGCAAGTTAAGGCATATGGTTGACTTTGAATTGATTTTACATTTTTTGGCTGGATTTTTAAATTATTAGCAATGTCAACACGAAATCAAGAAAACAGAGCAAATTGGGGTTATAATATTTTTTAACATAGAGATTTTTTTTTTTTTATTGTAAACCCATTTTTTAAGTTACCCATTTAAACTCTAAAGAAACGCATTGGAAGGAGTATACTAGAATCACTCTTTCATGTGTCCTATCCTCTATTCAAATGGGCAACTTCAATTATGAAAATACAACTTCTACAACGAAAATGATAAGTTTAACAAAATTAAACATAGTCCAAAAAAATATTTTGGGACGGGTCCATATAACATTTTGTATTTACGCCATTCTTTTGTTTTATTTTTCCTATTTTGATTGTATGCGGTTGTCAATACTGTTCTCTAACCTTAAATATCTTTCATTGCATATTAGTAAAAATTGTAGTAATTGAATATCAAAAAATACTCATTGAGATGAATCATACATGACCCCACATGACTATTTTTTATTATATATCGAGAAGAATCTAGAAGATTCTCTTGGATTGTGAATAATGTCATAATTTCAAATCGGAAGAATGAATAAAAAGAGGCAGTACACAAGTTGAAGTATTTAGTAAATAATTTTACGAAGCTCCTTATCAATTTATGGCATGAATTTATCAGTTTGTATAGATAAGCTGATATTATAAGTTTATCGATATTTTTTTAATAAGTTTTTCGATATTTTTTACAAGTTTATGGATATTTTTAACAGTTTAAACACATACCTTATTAGTTTATGTTTATCTTCTTTTTTTTGTGCCCCTTCATCTAAATTCCTTCACATCTCCTTATCTCTCCTCGCATCTCCTCCTCTCTTTATTACCATTGATCCATATATGGCACTAGAGATGGCAATGGATCCAAGACCCGACTCGAATATGTGGTCCCGAATCCATTTTCTAGGATCCAAATCCAAAAAAATTGGACCGTTTTTAGACTAGAATTTGCGTGATCTACAGATCTAGATCTGGATCCTCAATTTACGGACCCCCGTCGGATCCTGGGCGGATCTAGATCGAGCGTCTAAAAATGGATCCGGATCCGCATCAATGTGGACCCGATCCAAATACAACGTATTGCCATCCCTATATGGCACCCATCACCACCACCATCCTCCTCCACTTCTTCTCCATCGGTTGCACAGTGCCGTTAACCGACTTTGATAATTCCCGCAATAATTTAAACCAAAACTCTAAGATCCTTGTTGAAGTTTTGGTTGATTAACCCAAATTTGCTAAGATTAAACCAAAAACCCCAATATCTCTATTCCGATCAGCTTTTCAACGAAGATTTTTTTCGGCATCAACTTGTTTTTTCACCCACTGTCGTCGGGTCAGCCACGAACAAGTTATTCGTCTGAAGAAAACATTACCGTTTCTACAAATAAAAATTATTAATTTCACACTTGCTTTATACTTAGTTACACCCTTCCTCCCATTTTAATTTTCAAAATTTCCTATAGTAGGTATTCCCAAATAGTTGTCCAATTTCCATTAATAAACAACAAAAGCATTTAATATTCCATTAAACTTAGTTTCTATCAGAAATTTTTGGGTGTAATCATTGGCGGATCCGACTAGGGTTTAGTGGGTTCAACCGAACCCACACGGATCCGGGTAAAAAATTGGGCGATATCGAAAATAAAGGAAAATAAATAACAGCTATATGTAAAGAACACGCGTGATATCTCATAATACATCAACGTAGCTCGCGTGAACTTCGGTTTTTGAGTACTTGTGTTGTGTGGTCGAGGGGTCGCAGGTTCGATTCGTTGAAAGAATCTTTCATTGTCTTCTTTTCTTTTTTCTCCCTTCCTTTTATCTTATGTTTTGATTCTATATATTCTTCTCTTTTCTTTTCCCCTTCCTTTCTCTTATATTTTGTTTCTGTATCTTCTTTTTCTTTTTTTCTTTGTCCTCCCTTTATACTTTAGCTCTCCTTTTTATTTATAAACTAGTTATTAGGCCCGGGCTATGCCCAGGATAAGAAAAAATTTCATTTATTAATATAATACTTTATGATATTAACACTAAATACAACTTAGTCTAGTGGTTAAGACTCTAGTATATGTACTTGAGGTCTCAAGATCAAACCTTATACTATGCAATTTCTAAATTTTTTTATTGTACATGGATTATGTTTCGTCTACTTGTCTGACAAGTAAGCTATAGGTTGAGCTTACTTGTCCAGCAAGTAACTAATAGATCTTGAATGTTCTTCAGTTGGAGACTTGTGCAATGATGCCTGAATCAGCTTTGTCCTTGGCCTAGGCTTCTCTCCCGAACTCCGCAAAAGGGACCCACCCCGGGAGGGGTGGTGGTTCCCCCTCCGATGCTTAAGTCAGATATCAGGAGTCGTGAGAGAAAATGTAGAGATAGAGAGAGAAAGTGAGAGAATTTTATCAGAGTAACTTTGCACTGTTTGCATTGAATGCCTTTTCTCCTGATTTCTGGAGTATTTATAGTGATAGCAAATTGACAGCTAACCTTAAAAACTGACCTACAATAGTGGCCTCTGATTGGTTGAGGAATCAGATCATGGCACGTGGCAGACCATGACTGGTGGATGTCTATTAACCACTCTCCTTCAGCCATCTTGCACTGCTGGGCTCTGACTGTTGGGCCAGAATTTAAACCTTTTAACTCAGCTGAGTGTAGCCCAGAGATTCAAGGTTTTTCTCCTTTTTAACTAAGGTGACACGTGTACGGCTCTGATGAGCCCAAGTGTCTTCAAGAGAGCCGTAGATGTTAGACCACAACATTTGCCCCTAAAAGGGCTTTTACAGTTGGCCCATCTGACGGTTAAGGCCCTTTTACTCTCAGGGTAGCTCAATTTGAAATGAAGTGACGCGCCTTCTTCTAGGTTCTACCGGTCATATTCGACCGTTGTATTCTCTTTTCGGTCATTCTTGACCGGCTCCGCAGGTTTCTTATTCCTCTATAAATAACCTTGGTGTGAAGACATTTAATCATTTAACACTTCGAACAAATTTTTCTAGAGAGAGAAGCTCTGCGAATTTTCTAGAGAGAGAGAGTGATCGTCCGGCCTTCAAAGATTCTTCACCGAATCGCCCAGACGTTCTTAGCAGGTATCGTTTCTTTGATCTCTTCATTCTTCTTTATTCTTTATTTTTTCTTAGAAAATCAATAAAATGGAATCATCTTCGTCAAATAATCCTAGCCGACCAAGAGCTTGTCTTGACCCTAGAACCGATACTTCTTCTTCGGCACATTCTAGAGTTGGGCCTCTTCTGGCCGAGTACATATATTTTCATAGTTTTGACCGAGAAAGTCGACGACCCGCTCTTTACCTGTGCAGGGTAATCTGGCGCGCGTCAAGCAAACGACCCGTCTAAGACGAAAAGCAATAATCCCATCAAATAGCTCGGATATGGAGGAATCCACTGGACGGGTGCCAGATGAGACAAGAGAGGTCCAAAGTGCTCAGCCTTTGGGCAGGCCTCCTTTTGACCATGATGCAGAAGACTCCGAAATAAGACCTGAGACCAGTACTTCTGGCAGGGACGCCGATATGGAGGAGATCGGCGAAGGTAATAATGGTAGCGATTCTGAGGCTGCCGAAGAATCAGACGAGGCCTCTACTACCTCGTCAGAGATTAGAAGACGTTTAGGTCCCCTTTCTGATCCTGGCTTCATTTTGGTCAACCGTAAGTGGTTAGAGAAACTAGGACCAGACCCTAATTACTTATCGTCTTTCATGCCCATGCCGGGCTTTTCCTTTGTCATTCCTAATAAAGACGCGACGATCCTGAACGCTCCCAGGAACCATTTCGCCGTCTATAAACTGGTCTTAGATGCGGGATTGAGGTTTCCCCTTCATGAATTCATAGAACAAGTGCTGCAGCACTACCACATTGGCCATAATCAGTTGGCCCCAAACGCTTGTCACAACGTCCTGACGTTTATTGCCGTCTGCGAGCTACGCGGCCTAGCCCTTTCTCTTCGTGCCTTTACCCACATCCATTATGCGCCAAGGTACCTGGGGTCGTGGACGGGACATGGCTCAGCATCTGCAACCGCCCTGGCTTCCTGACGGCTTGGGGGAAGCCTTCGAAGATGCATGAATGGAAAGCCGATTTCATATATTTAAAGGCGGCCAACGATTCGGCTACTGAGAGCTATAGATTCCATAATCGGTCCGTCACGAATACGGGACGGAAGCAGTCCTGGCTGGACCTGGAGGATAATTACGATGAAGAAGTTGTGGAGTACTTCAGAACAAAAGAGTACTCCAGGCCCGGCCAACGATCTTTTAAAGGGCCCTCCAACTGGATACCCTTTAAGGAAATGTTTTACCAAGACGACTTCTTGGTCGCGGCCGGTTTGCGGTTGGCCGATGATAAAGGCATATATTTAAAATCATCCAAGTAAAACTCTTCGTCTATAATTCATTTGACGAACACATTTTTGTTCATTGCAGACTCGGCCAGACAACGCCTCAAAGCATCTTGGACGGGGGAAATCAGCATGTCCAAATTTACAGACAACCTGTGGAAGGAGTATGCAAAAGAGTAGTGCCGAGAAGAGGACAGAAACATTGGTAATAATTTTTTTTTTGTTTTTTGGCGAGTATCACTTCAGCTCGTCTGGAATTGGCATCCAATTTTTGGACGAGGGTCACCCAAAGAAGGAGAACGTCCAGACTTGGACGGTCACCTTCTTGGGGCCATACTCGTGCGGAACTGACATCTAATTTTTGGACGAGGGACACCCAATGAAGGAGAACGTCCAGACTTGGACGGTCACCTTCTCGGGGCCATACTCGTCCGGAATTGACATCTAATTTTTGGACGAGGGTCACCCAATGAAGGAGAACGTCCGCACTTGGACCGGTCACCTTCTCGGGGCCATACTCGTCCTAATTGACATCTAATTTTTGGACGAGGGTCACCCAATGAAGGAGAACGTCCAGACTTGGACGGTCACCTTCTTGGGGCCATCCTCGTCTGGAATTGGCATCCAATCTTTGGACGGCCATCACCCAACTAAAGAGAACGTCCAGGCTTGGACGGTCACCTTCTTGGGACCATACTCGTCTGGATGTTTGTAAATCATCTTTCTTTTCTTTTTCCGACGAAGATAGCATGAAGTAGGAAACGTCCATGTTTGGACGGCTACCTTCTTCGGGCCACCCTCGCCCGAAATCTTACAATAGTGTGTTGTTTTTTTTTTTTTTTTTGGACGATCGAGTTGATGACTTCTTCGCATTTTGCGTAAAAATGCTCCTACAAACAAACTTCCACTCGGGAAGTCGTCCTCGTCCAAAAAGAGGCCAACTACGACGCCGACCGGCCTTTTAGCGAAGAAGCCTAAGGGCTTTACAAGGAAGAAGGCAGATAAGACGGCTTCTGCTGGCGAGGTTGGGGAGAGAAACATGCCTCCCCCACAAGCCAAGGCTCTGAAAAAGGAGCATTCGACTGCTGCCCCGGCCGAGGAAGGAAAGGGTGCACATGTAGCTGTTCGGCTGAGCGTTTTGCTGGCCAACTCTACTGAGATCAACCCAGAGTCCACCTTGGCTTTGGTTGCACCGGAATCTGAAGCTGTTGCCGAGAACTATCCAGGGTTCAGCGGCTCGGTGGCTAAGCTGGTGCCGCAGATGCCTTTAGCTGTTAGGACGGCATCACTTTCGTCTGGTGAGTCGTATTACCCCAACATAGTTAGGACGATGCGGGTCGGTGGACGGTCCATGAGTCCGTCCAATAGACAAGCCATCGTCTTTCCTATCAAGATAACTGACTCTCCCCCTCTTTCAGATAAGGGCAAAGGCCCTACTATTCCCCCAACTCCTCCCACTGCTGATTCGGACGAGGAGTCTTCTCATGCCTTCGCCAAAATGTCAAGGCTGGAGAAAGAGCGGCTGAAGCAGGAGCTCTTCAAATGTTTCCCTGAATCCTACATTAAAGGATTAAGGGGAGCGTCCGTCGGGCATGTGGGCTACATGTCCCAGCTTGCTGCCGAGGTATTGTTTTATGCCTGCCTTGTTTTATACTCGTACAAATTTTGACTTTGTAACTCGTCTAATAACTTGATTTGTTTTCGTTGTTCCAGCTTCTGGCTCGCAGCATGCTAACTGAAGAATGGGCGAGAGAGCTGAGAAAAGAGAATAAGCACCTCGTCCATCTCGCTACAACGGCCGGCGACAAGGCCATTCATGACATTGAGATGGCTAATACCCTCCATCGTCAGTCACTGGACGCCTTGGAGAAGAGATCGGCGGAACTTGAATCCGATAACAAGAAATATCTTGTTACCATCAACGATCAGTACAAGGAGAGAGACCGTCTGATGATGATCATAGACACCCTCTCTACTGATCTAAAAGGTGAAAGAAATGCTGCTCTTCTTGCCGCTGCTCAGCTGAGAAGGGAGAACATCCTTCTAAGGGCAAAGACTGCCCGTCTGGAAAGGGAGGCAACCCAGCCTTTTAACGATGCCAAGGAAGGATTGGCTCAAGTTGTTGAAACGTCTAAAGACTGGACCGTCAAGGCCTTTGAGATGTTGGCGGAAGCTGATGAGGTCCCCAGCTTCGTACGTTGTCTAGAATATCAACAGAGTGTCCACCGGGCTATGGTATGTGCCGAGGATCCTCCGGAGTTTATAGAGTCCGACGACGAAGCTGCAGCTGAGGATGAGAGCCCTGAAGACGACCAAGAAACTCGTGCTGAGGATGATGCCTAGTTTTAGGTTTATTTTTTTAAGTTTCTTGGCTTGTCTGCTGTTGTAGCCTTAGCTCATCAGTCTTAAGCTGTAAATCTTTTGCCAATGATATATATGAAAGACTTTTTGCCAATTACTTGTCTCTTGTTTTCGAAAATTTCAATTTGACCAAGTATAATATTAACTTCGTCATGATCGTTGGATGTCTAGCACAGATGCTTAATGAAAGAGCAGCGTGCTTGCCTTTAGACGATCGTAACTCTTCAATAATTTTACTAAGCACAAGAATTGACTAATCCTGAACTATTGGACGATCTGCCTTATCTGAAGATTACGAAAATCTGCCCAAAATGCATCAAGTAAAAATGTGACTCGTCCTGAAATTATTGGACGGTCTACGATATTTTATTGAACTGAGCATGCCTCTTCTGATCTTTGTCCCTGGACGATTAAATGCCTTTGCCAAATGCAAATACATCCAAGTACCAAAAGAGACTCGTCTGGGGCGGTTTGCCAAATGCAAAAACGAGAGGATTGCCATCCCAGGCTTGGACGATTACCAATCGTCCCATAATGTATCCAAGTATTTAGCGAGATTCGTCCTATATTTTTGGACGATCTACTTATATAGACGAGTCTTGCCCAAAGAGGGAAAACGTCCAAAACCTTTTTGTTTTGCGGACGAGCCACGTTCTAGCCGTTTTGCTCGAGCTACTAATACTCGTCATGCAGTATCGAACCTATCACTATGGCATCTATTACCTTGCTCATCCTGGTTTTTGGACGACCTTTTCTATTTTAGCTCGTCCTATGGGCTACTATCATCCCCCCCTTCTTGGGCTTAGCTCAACCGCATATGATGGACGAGCCAAAGTCCAAGAAGGAGAGAGACCATCAGTGGCCGAGCCTGTTGAACCTGACGGACGAGCTTCAGGTAGGTGATCAAAGCATATTTTAGCCGGCCTCCTTGATGGAGCAACACTCGTCCTTAAGTAGTGTTCCCTTACTAGGGTCTGGGCTACTTAGCTGACCGTGATTTTTGAAAGTAAGTATCCTTTACTAAGGTCTTATTTCAGGCCAGCTTTCTCTCAGAGACTTTAACGTTACTCTTACTAGAGATTTTGTCAATTTGACGGCCATATATGTGTTATATTTTTGGCTTGTCTCTTCGAGGGAGTGATGTTCGGCATAGAAGTGAATAATTTTGACGCTCTATTGTTTTTTGGTGTTTTGCTCCAAGTTATTGCACTTTTAGACTTGTAACTGATTTAATGCCCCAAAGTGATTTTAATTTGGTAAAAAATGAACAAAGGCGATAAGAAAATAGGGATTGTATTATACTAATTTTGCTTGACTAAATGTCAAGATACATGAATACAATTCTTTTTCTAGCATGTGCCGTGGCACTTTTTAGTCGTACTACAAATTACCGTTTTAGATTACTAACGATTAATTGAGCTAGACGTGGTACTTCTTCAGATTATCTGAATTCCAAGTGCGCTGTATAGCTCGTCCATCCAGATCTTGGAGACGAAAAGTCCCACTGCGCAGCTCTTGGATAATCAGATAAGGTCCTTCCCAGTTTGGTGTTAGCTTCCTTATCTCCTTAGCTCGTCCAACCGCTTCCATCTTCCTTAGAACAAGATCTCCCACCTTGAGTGGTCATCTAACAACTCTTTTGTTAAACTCCCGAGCCATTCTCAACTTGTACAATTGCATTCTTAGCAAGGCATTGCCCCTGACTTCTGGCACTTGGTCCAAAGTCGTGCGTAATGCAGCCCAGTTGGCATCTTACGTGTACAACATGACTCGCAGGTTGGGTTCTTCAATTTCAATGGGCAAGACGGCTTCAGTGCCATAGACTAACATGAAAGGCGTCTCGCCTGTAGAATTTTTAGCGGTTGTTCTAATGGACCATAACACTAGTTGCAGCTCTTCAACCCATTGTCCCTTGGCGTTATCGAGTTTCCTCTTGATTCCATTTGATAGAATCTTGTTGAAGGACTCGACTTGTCCATTGGCTTGTGGGTGGGCGACTGCAGCGAAGTGAGCTTTGATTTCTCTTTCTGACAGCCAATCTTTTAGCTTAGGCGTTTCAAACTGTGGACCATTATCAAAGACGATGGACTGAGGCATGCCAAAGTGGGTTATAATGCTTTTCCAGATGAAGCCCTTGACGTCGTTTGTTGTTATTCCTCGCATGGCCTCGCGCCTCTATCCATTTAGTGAAATAGTCAACCGCCACTATCACAAACTTCTTTTGCCCGGCCCACGGGGAAAGGTCCTAGGATATCCATGCCCCATTTGGCAAAAGGCAGAGGGAACAAGATGGGGGTTAAGTAGTTTGACGGCTTCTGATGCACATTTCCATGCTTCTGACAACTGTCGCACTTCTTTGCATAGGCTAAAGCGTCCTCCTTTAAGGTAGGCCAGTAGTACCCCGTCCTTAAAGCCTTCTCCCCTAAAGCTCTTCCCCCAATGTGAGAAGCACAAGCTCCTTCATGGAGTTCTTTCAGAATCTCTACACCATCTTCTCTGGTGACGCACTTGAGCAGAGGCCGGTTGAATGACTTCTTGTAAAGTGTCTCATCCCATAGCTCAAACCACTTGTCTCTGGCTTTCACATACTTAGCCTCTACAGGATCTGAAGGTAATCGTCCCGTCTTCTTGTATTCTATGATCGGCTCCATCCAGACAGTCCCTCGGCTGAGAAACATAATCTGCTCTTGGTCGATGCTCTTTTTGGGTTTGACTTCCCAAAAAACTGTTCTTGGCACATCACCTTCAGCCGAGCTGGCCAATTTCGAGAGAGCATCTGCTTGATGATTTTCTGACCTTGGTACTTGGTCGAGGACAAATCTTTTTAATGTCTCTATCTCATCTTTGATCAGTCGCATGTATTTGCTCATTGATGCTTCTTTGCATTCAAAATCTCCATTGACCTGGCTGACAACTAAGAGAGAGTCCGATTTGGCCTCAATCTCTACAGCTCCAGCCGCCTTGCACATTTTGATTCCAGCCAAGAGTGCTTCATATTCAGCTTCGTTATTGGACGCTTTGAATTGGAATCTTAATGCATATTCAAACTTGTCCCCTTCGGGAGATTGACAAATGATTCCTGCCCCACATCCATTGACTGTGGACGATCCATCAACCATGAGCGTCCAATGCTTCCTGCCTTCAGCTGGATCAGATATTTGCTCTATGGATGACCGAGTAAGCTCAACTATGAAATCAGCCAAGGCTTGCCCCTTAATGGCTTTCCTTGGTTCAAATGATATATCAAACATGTTGAGCTCAACCGCCCATTTTAACATTCGCCCAGCGGCTTCCATCTTCTGCAGAACTTGCTTCAAAGGTTGATCAGTATAGACGAGTATACTGTGCGCCAAGAAATAGGGCCTTAACTTTCTGCTGGCCATGACGAGGGCCAATCCAAACTTCTCAACGGGAGTATACCGATTTTCCGCGTCCTTGAGCACGTGACTCACGAAGTATATTGGGACCTAGACGGATTCTCTTTCAGCCAACAGGACGGCACTCACAGCTTGAGTGGATACAGCCAAGTATACAAACAACTTTTCCCCCTCGGCGGGACTGACCAACCTAGGCAGTTGCTGAAGATGATCTTTGACATGCTGAAGGGCTTGCTCCGCCTCTGCGGTCCATTCGAACTTGGCTTTTTTCTTGATCGTGGCAAAGAAGTGATGGCACTTGTCGCCTGACTTAGACAAAAATCGTCCAAGGGCAGCCAAGCAACCCGTCAGTCGCTGTACCTCTTTTACCTTCGAAGGAGACTTCATGTCTAGAATAGCTTGAATCTTTTCAGGGTTGGCTTCTATTCCCTCTCGATCCACCAAGAAGCCTAAAAACTTCCCCGACAAAACCCCAAAAACACATTTGCTGGGATTCAGCTTTAATTTGTATTTCCTGAGAGTTTCAAAGGTTTCTCTCAAATCACCCACATGATTTTCTTCTTGACGGCTCTTGACTATCATATCGTCAATATATGCCTCCATATTTCTTCCCAACTGTGGCTGAAAAACAGTATTGATCAGTCTTTGAAAAGTGGACGGGGCATTGCGCAGGCCGAATGGCATCGTCAACCAGCCATACAGTCCTTTTTCCGTAATGAAGGACGTTTTGTCCTGATCCTCTGGCCACATTGGGATTTGATGAAAGCCTGAATAAGCGTCCATGAAGCTCGAGAAAGCGTGGTCGGCCGTGGAGTCTACCCGGACGATCCAACTTAGGCAAAGGGAAACTGTCCTTAGGGACAAGCCTTGTTGAGGTCGGTGTAGTCCACACACATTCTCCAAAGCCATTGGGCTTTGGCACCATGACCACATTTGCTATCCAGTCTGGATAATAGGTTTCTTTGATGAACTTGGATTCCAGCAACTTCTGAACTTCTTGGTCGACCGCCTGGTTTCTAGCCGGTCCCAAATGCCTCTTCTTCTGACGAACAGGTTTCAAATTTGGATCAACATTCAACCGATGGACGGCTACTTCCGGATCAATTCCAGGCATTTCTTCAACGCAATAGGCAAACACATCTTGAAACTCTTTCAGTAAGTGGACTAGATGACCCTTCAAGTCAGGACTGAGCGACGATCCAGTTTTGAGAGTCCTCTCTGGACGAGCTTCATCCAGACGTACCTCTTCAGGGGCTTCCACTGGCTCTGGACGCTCTACTGCTAGTCCCATAATAGCCATCACTTCTTCAGACGAGGGAGATTCTTGCTTGATGATTTCATATTTCCTCTTCTTGCTGGGGAGATGTTCAGACGCCTTCCTTGAGGGGGCCAGAGGCGTCTGAGGGTTCTCAATGGTTATTTTTAACGAGGCGACTTGATCCTTGACAATCCCAGACGTTTTCCCCTCGATAGCCACCTTCGTCTTATCTTTCTCCATTTCAGACGTTTTCCTTTCACCAAAGAATCTTCGTCTGATCTTCATTGCATATCTTCCATGATGACGGCTTGAGGGTAGTCAGATAACATTCCCTTGCCACCTGCTGGTCTCCATATAAGGAGCCAATCTTGCCATCATCACATTCATACTTCATCAGCATTAGGTGAGTTACTATTACCGCTTTGACATGATTAATAGTTGGTCGTCCAAGAATGACATTGTATGCTGTCAAATCTCGGACCACCAAGAACTTGATAAACAGAGTTCTAGCGGCATCCTTTTCTCCCACTCGAACGAGTAAAGTAACAGTTCCCATTGGATGGATGACTCCTCCCCCAAACCCTATGATGGGATGGTGAACGGGAACTAAGTTCTTCTCATCAAACTTTAGTCTGGACAAGCAATCAGCACTAATGATATCCGTCGAGCTTCCGGTATCGATAAGAATTCTTCTTACTTTCAAGTTTGCTATTTTCATTTCCACAACCAAAGGATCATCATAGGGAGTCCTTAACCTGCCCCGATCCTGCTCACTAACTACCACTTTTGGGAAGGGCTCGGCCTTTGTTTGGTCAGCTAACAAAACTTGACCAAGCTCCCTAAGGTAGTTTTTGTGCCCTCTGTTGGTTGGTCCTCCAAAGAAGAAGTCCTCCCGAGATTACGAGAACAACATCTTCGTCTGTGCTGGCACTCTCTTTCTTCTTAGCATGCCAGTCGTCCTTCCTCTGAAACTTCCTTCCCCCTTGGGGCATATAGGAGTTCATCTTTCCCTTTCGGCTAATTCCTCCAAAGCCTTCTTAAGGTACTTGCATTCATTAGTTTCGTGACCGCAATCCTTGTGGAAGTGGCAATACTTGCTCTTATCCCTGTTTCTATAAGGGGTTTTCATCTCAGCTGGGGCCTTCAACTCATACTGATCCTTAATCTCAATGAGAATGGAGTATTGATCTTTGTTAAATTCAATAGGATTAGATGAGGATGGCTCAGCCTCTTTTCTCTTGCTCCTTCTGGACGAAGTGGTGGTGGAGGTTACTGCCCAAGTCTCGGCCTTCTTGGGGTTGCTCTTCTTTGGCTGAGCAACCTCTTCAGGCTTCTTAGACTCGGGATGCTTTGCCTCAGCACACACTTCGGTAGCGTGAATAAACGCTTCGCTTCCCTTAAAGCTTCAAAGAAGAGTGGAGATTTTCTTTTTAACAAGATCAAACTTAAAGCTTCCCGGCCTTAGACCCCTGATGAAGGCGTCAAAGGCCACTCCAGCATTAAGATCTTGAATCTGAAGAGCTTCTAGATTGAATCTCTTAACGAAGCTTCTAAGAGCTTCCTTAGGACCCTGGACGACCTTGCCTAGGTGCATGCTTGTTTTTTTGCTCTTCTTTGGTTGGCAATAAAATGACTAGTGAATAAGAAACCGAGTTCGATAAAATTGTTGATCGAATTGGGGGGAAGGTTGTTAAACCATTTCGAGTAACTCCCTTCAAAGTTCTTTGGGAAGTTCTTACACCAAGTAGCATCATCTACTCCTTGGACATACATCCGGTGTTTAGTAGCGAGATAGGTGATCATCCTGGATCTGTTGTTCCATCAAAAGGATCTATGGTAGGGAGCTTAACCTTTGGGACGGGGCGCCCTCCATGATTCCCGCCGAGAAAGGGGTAGGCCGGTTGATCGCGGGAGGGCCCTCACCGCCCCTCAATAGGTATGAATTCCTTGCGATACTCTCTTAACACCGGATTAGATGAAGTGTTGGGTCGGTTTTGGACGCTTGTAGACTATCGACCGGACCACCGTTTTTTCTTGTTTTGAACGGACAATTGATGGAGCCAGACTCCCTCCTTCTGTTTGGGATGGCCTCCTTAACGGAGGATCCCTCAGATACGGGGTGGAACCAGTAACCGCCTGTTGTAAAGCTGCAGCCCTTTTTGCCTCTAGGTAATCCCTAGCATCTGTTTCCATTCGGCGTCCATTTGGAGTTTGGTCTTGAGTCCTCACCACCAAATTCCAGTCCATCTTCCTTCGCTGATCACTGTCTTCTGGCTGTTTTCCTCTTGCCGTCCTCCTAGATGGTTCCTAACGAACAAGTCGACTAGGGCCTGGACGATCTACTTGGGAACGCCCCCTTGGAGGAGGTGGATTGTTAGCAGCTGGCTCCGGGTTATGATGAAAAAATAGCATATTGCTTTTAATTTGTTCCTGGACGACCGCTGCCATCTTAGTCTGAAAATCATTCAGAACATTCTCCAGGTGGGCGGCAGTCACTGGACGATCTAGATTCACCTGGATGACCGGTTGCTGGCTTGGTCCAGGAACATTGACGATGGATGGAGGTCTATCTCTTCCTCGAGGTGGTCTTTCATGCTCCACTGTATCTTCAACATTAACTTGAAGGCTTCGATTTCTAGCCACATTGGACGATTGACAGTCAGTCATCGTTGCGTCTCCCCACAGACGGCGCCAAATGTTTCGTCTACTTGTCTGACAAGTAAGCTATAGGTTGAGCTTGCTTGTCCAGCAAGTAACTAATAGATCTTGAGTGTTCTTCAGTTGGAGACTTGTGCAATGATGCCTGAATCAGCTTTGTCCTTGGCCTAGGCTTCTCTCCCGAACCTGCAAAAAGGGACCCACCCTGGAGGTTTGGGTGGTGGTTCCCCCTCCGATGCTTAAGTCAGATATCAGGAGTCGTGAGAGAAAATGTAGATATAGAGAGAGAAAGTGAGAGAGTATTTTATCAGAGTAACTTTGCACTGTTTGCATTGAATGCCTTTTCTCCTGATTTCTGGAGTATTTATAGTGATAGCAAATTGACAGCTAACCTTAAAAACTAACCTACAATAGTGGCCTCTGATTGGTTGAGGAATCAGATCATGACACGTGGCAGACCATGACTGGTGGATGTCTATTAACCACTCTCCTTCAGCCATCTTGCACTGCTGGGCTCTGACTGTTGGGCCAGAATTTAAACCTTTTAACTCAGCTGAGTGTAGCCCAGAGATTCAAGGCTTTTCTCCTTTTTAACTAAGGTGTCACGTGTACGACTCTGATGAGCCCAAGTGTCTTCAAGAGAGCCGTAGATGTTAGACCACAACAGATTACATGAACTAAAACTCCACAGGGAGAGCGCCACGTGACACAGTTTCTTGCTTATGCACGCCTTTTAATATATTTATATAGATTTCTCTCTCCTATCAAGTATCAAGTACTATAATAGTACAAGGTAATGAATCTAGTTTATTTTCTATTCTCTTCCCATTTCTCTTGAAGTAATTAATTAATCATGCATTTAGTAAAATTAGTCAAAAATTCACTATGTTGATCACATATTTATATGCATTGAGATATGTGTTAAAATGTGAAGGATTAATGTTATATATTCTTATAATATTTTATATCTGCATTTTATAAACTTGATGTGCATATATTAATTTTATACATGGAAGAATTTGATTCATCACTTCTAAACAAAATTCTTGACAGAGCTTAATATCACCCAAATGCAAAGAGCTTATTAGTGTTATTGTGTTGATTCGTTGTCAATTAGTCATTTAAGATTTCATATTTGTGCTAGTTAATAATTTTTTTTTCATGTTTCTTATCATAGATATATAGTTATTTTTTTAAATGTAATCAAGAATGAAAGCTCCGCTAAGTACAATTGTTGAAAGTTTTCCTTTTCTTTAGAAAATGTAACTCTAGATAGTAAATGTAATTTAGAATTTATGTTCGAACAACTTCGAACCCACGTGGCTCAATTCCTGGATCCGCCACTGGGTGTAATTGTTACAACAAAATTTATGGTGTAACAACCCATTCAAAAAACAAAAAAAGATCTCCAATTCTCCACCATTCTACTCTTTTTCCTCTGCTTTATCAAAACTGAAATCATCATGTGACAAACTCACAACCTGTCCATACACCAAGTTTTCTCTCCAAGGGCTCAATTACCTAGTTGTTTTTTAAAGTCTCTAATGGCATTTTCCAGTGGTTTATCCACCACTTTCCCACACTCCTGCCACATCATCGTCTAGGCCGAATAGATAGTCCTCCTCTGGTTAAGATTTTTGGTCAGATTTTCCTCCATGGATGACCTCTCATTCATCGGAGGTTTTCTTCTTTGGTGAGGTTTTTCCTTCGATTTTACCACCGTTGTAAAAAGGCAAAACCTAAAATTGGAGAAGAGAGAAAAAGCGACATTGCGGAGAGAGTGGAGATCTGAAAGAAAGAAAGAGAGGCGGCGGGCGGGGAAGATGAAGAAGATTTTGTGGTGAAGATATAAATGGTTGTCTGACTTCAACTTGCGAAATGATACTATGCAATACAACAATAATGTTATGTTATGTTTATGTACTCTTACAATTGGAGTTTCTACGTTATATGCAGTAGTGAAGTTTTTCATGGGAGGATGTGTGTGGGTGAAGGTGTCCATGAAGATCAGGTTTGGGGTGGAGGAGAGACAGGGCCGTCTTAAACATTTTAGAGGCCCTGTTCTAATCTTAAAAATTAGGCCCCTAATATAAAAAATGCAATTTTCATAACAAAACGTATGCATTAAATATATTACCAAATTATGATTATATTCTTACAAATTGAGTCCCCCAAAACTTAAAATACTTTATTTAAATGGTAAATAAAATCTCATTGCAACTTGAAGCTATTATTAACCTTCTACTTTAGTCAATTACTAACCAATAATTTCAACCTAAAAAATTAAAGAAAAAATCTCTTTGATTTAATAAATTCAATTGATGATGGACATTATACACAAATGCCACTAAGCCTTAAAATATTACATTACAGGCTTACGGCATTACATATTGCAAGTTAGTACCTGTCATCGTCTTCGTCATAGTGGAGCAATTAGGCTACTGCCAACATTCTAACAATTGCAAACCATAAAATGAAAGAAAAAAATTGATAAATTAATAAACCCAATCGAAAGTGTATTAGTGTAGATATTTAGAATTTTCCTTTGTCTCTTACTCTCTGCTTTCTTCGACCTTCGTCACTCAAATTGTCAATTCCCCTGACTCCCCCTGAGTGAATGAGTGAGAATGAAGAAACAAAATACGCATGCCGATCGAGATTGACAACGAAGAAACAAAAGGTATCTTCAGTCTTCTCGTTTCTTCTTCCCCAAATTCCCAGAAAGCAAAATATAACAGAACTTGAAGGTATGAATCTTAAATTATCTTGTCTCAGAATCAGTTGGTAATTGATGAAAAAATAGATTGAGTAGAAATATATAAAGAGTAAAAAAAATTAGCAGTTAACTGAAGATTGAATGGAGAAATCAGAATTGATTTTTCCATATTATGCATAATTGTTGATAGAGAATGAGTACGAGAATTTCGGAAAGTTGTAGAAATTGAGAAATTAAGGATATGGAAGATTTTCAAAAGATAACAAATTTTGGAAAATTGGACCGAGAAATTAGGGGAAGTTAGAGTGTTATGCTGGATTACTGAAGACTGAAGTGGTGCGCTGAATATGGAAGATATCAGTTGAGAAGAAGAAGCTTTTTTTTTTTTTTTGTAAAAGGCCGGGCTTCAATATTTGGGCCCTTAAAATTTCGGGGCCCTGTGCTGATGGTCTGTTTGCACAGGCCATTAGCCGGCCCTGAGGAGAGAGAGATGATAATGATATAAGTTTGCTAAAAATGACATAAAAATGAGTAATAATGATATCATTTATCTTACAAATGATGTAAATTTGTGTAATGATGATGAGGTATATAAAGAGTTGAAAAGTAATAACAAAATACGAATGACACAAGTTTGCTGAAAATGACATAAAAGTGAGTAATGATGATATTATTCCTTTTAAAAATGACGTCAGTTTGTATAGTGATAACGTATATAAAGAGTTAAAAGAACAATAATGCATTATTCCTGCTAATAGGGGAGTGTCTTTGGACTAGAGTAGTCTCGGTGTCAATTGGGTCAGCCTAAGCATAGGTATATAACCTGGTTGGCCATGCTGGGAAGACTAAATACCAAACAAAGGTTGCTGCAAAATGGGTATCACTCAGGATAATAATTGTTGTGAGAGCCATAAACATCTTTTTTTCGAATCCCATTTTAGCTTAACTTGCTTGCAGCAGGTGTTTAATGGGTTGGCATGACTAGGACACCTAATGATCTTAATACTTTGATCAAATGGTGTTACAGAGGGAAAATGAGCAAGTTCAGGAAAGTAGTTCATTACTCCATCATAATATGTACAATTTTCCACATTTGGAGAGAAAGAAATAATGCTTTCTAGAATGATACTGTGAAATGTATAGATATTGTTGTTAGAACTATACGTAAAGATGTACATAATAGAATCAATAGTGTTCTTCCTATAAATATAAGTAGTGAGGATAGACTACGATATATAGCTCTCTTTGAGCAATTGTTTTAGGTTGTATGTAGCCTGTTGTTGTATTCTTGACGGTGGAGGCTTGTCTCCATGCCTTGAGTTAGCTTGTATTCTCGTTTTTGATGCAATATATTTCTAAACTTGCTGATAAAAAAAACAATAATGAAATATAGGAAAATGGTGCATGCTGAAAAATGACATATAAATCGCAAATAATGATATGAAACATACCAATAATGACACAATTTTTTTCTGAGTGACATGAAACAACTCCAAAACGATATGAGATACACCAATCATGACATCAAAAAGTTTTATTTCATGGAACTGTTATATTAGTTGGCACATGTCAGATGATGACATGTTATATAATAAGTTATGGTGTAACATGTTACATTTAAACCGTACTCTATTTTTATTGATCAAAAGTAATATAATAGGTCAGCAACACCATAATAAATAATGGTGTCCCCTTTTTTATTATCAGCCCTCAAATATGACAACTAATGTGGAACGGAGGTTCACCCAAAAAAAAAAATGAAACGGAGGGAATACTTGTTTCTTTGTTTGGTACCTTTCAATCATGATATATACAAATTTGACAGAATGTTAAATTAAAGTATCGACATAATCAACGGATAAGACATCTGTTATTGCCAAAATATTAGACCTAACATTAACAAATAGAACTATTATGGAGTGTATACTATGCAGCCGTGACGGTGGTACTTTCTGCATCTATTACCTATTCTCCTTATAAAACTTAGACCTACAAACAAAGGAGTTCACCAATTTCTCAAAAGGCATCTCTCATTACCAGAAGGCAGAAACATGGCAACTTCTTCCATATCAAAAATGAAGCTCACTCTTTTTTCATGATTTCATGTTTCCTTCTTATCAACGCCCAGCTAACTTATATGCACCAAGAGTGTTACGATACTTTTGGAACATACACCCTCTTAAGCAACTATGGAGACAACATCGATAACGCCATCACCGAACTCGCATCCAGGGCATCAACGACCTACTTCAGCAACTACACAACCGGCGTTGGCCAAGACCAAGTTAACGCCGTGTTTTCCTGCCGTTACGACGTCTCCCCTAGTGTTTGCCAGAGCTGTGTTGCTAGTGTCGCAAACAATGTCTCTTCGTGTTTTTTCAGTGTGGAAGGCTTCATAGCTTACGAAGAATGCACCTTTCATTACTCCAACGGTTCAATCTTCTCCATTATGGAGGATTTGCCTCTGTTATATCACTTTAACCTTAACAATGCAGCAGAAGAACTCCATTTCAGTCAGACTCTGCAAAACCTCGTCACTAATCTGATTATTGATGTTAGCCGTGAAATTTTCACCTCCTCCCGTTATTTTGCCACAACGACAGCCAGATACTTGTCCCGTGAAACCATTTATGCACTTGCGCAATGCAATCCAGATATTACTCCATTTGAGTGCAAAACATGCTTGGAATTGGGTTATAATAGGTTTACAAGCAATTATTCTGGCGCAATTTATGGACAGATTTTTTCGCCGAGCTGTAGATTGAGTTACATACTATCTAGACACGTGCTAATTCGTCCTTGGAGATTTGCACAAGCTTTTGATCAACTTCGTCAACAGAGATTTACTCCTGGAATAAGTTTCCCATCAACAGGTATGATCGATTTGTTGCAAAAGCTTTTGATCAACTACTCTTTAACCTAATTAGCGAGGCTTATATTATCACGCCAAACCAGGCTTTTTTGAACTTGGAAGGAATACATTGACAGAACCCTCGTAAAAGTCTGACTGGCAGAATTCGGATTAAAATTTGATATTGAGTACAAAGCATCAATTTTGACATGTCCGATGAATTTTTTTAAAGTGATGCTGCCTCAGTTTTGAATTAGTCGTGACACTTTTTTTTAGAAAGTTTCATTTCATTGCAACATTATTTAATTGGCAAAAATTGGATTCAATACCACAAACTATGTCGTAGGTGCACCAGCACCACCAACATTGACTAGTAGTAAAAACACCGCCAGGGCCGTATTTGGGCACGGGCGAGAGGGGCATGTGCCCAGGGCCCCAAAATACAAAGCCCAAGTTAATAAAGGCTAAAGAGAGAAAAGGAAAGTTTTTTTTTTTTAAAAACACCACATTGTTGACTGCTGAAAATAGCGCTGAATCGACAACCTTCTTCAATCCAATATTTTCCCATTTTTGGCAGTTTCCATACTTATTCAATTCTCCCACTTCTTTTCTAATTCAATTCTAAAACTTAATTATTTCCCATTTTATTCTCCAATTATAATCCAGTAGCAAAATTTTTGGCGAAAATCTACAAACAACTTGACGATGATTAGTCTTATGAACGATCTTCTCAAATGTTCAATTACCAACGGGATTAAAAGTTTCAAATTTATCTATAACTCCTATTATTCTTCACATCTCAATTACTCATTAATTTTCCCTCTTTCTTATGTTATTTTTCTCATCCTTTACTTTGGAAATTTGGTTCCTAAGTTGTTTTTTCACTGGTTTGATACTCCAAGAACTCAACTGTTCAAGGAGATTCTACCAATCACACAAGAACGTTCGGGTAATTTCACTAAATTTCGTACGAAATTTGATGTTTTTTAGTATTACATTGTCTTTAAAGGTTATAAAAAGTGTCATTTACAACAATTTTTGTTACTTATTACATACTCTAGAAATTGAATTTTTTTTTATCGGTTATTAAATAGGGCCCCATTTTGTTCTTCGCCCATGGGCTACTGATAACTCCAAAACGGGCCTAAACACCGCAAACTATTGACCTAGGTGTAACGAGTATCATAAATGACGTTGAAACTAACTTTTCTTGCTGGCGGCGGTGAATCAATATTTTTTTCCATTTTCCCCCACCATGTGTCGAGAAAAGTTAGCTTCAGCATCATTTGTGACACTCATTGCGCCTATGCCAATAGTCTGTGATGTTTTGACTACTAGTCAAAGTTGATGGCATTGGGTGCACCTCGTCATAGTTTGTGGTGTTGAGCCCAAGTAGTAGGTTCTCTTTATCTCTATTCTCTTCACATGGGTGCCTCTTTTTAAATATGTATACATCTTTCTTCTTTTCATACATGCTGGGAATTAGACTAAAATTACTTGCAATTAAAAATGATCAATAATAGATGTAAAAAAAACAATGATCAATAATAATGAGAAATTGAACAAAATAAAAAACAATAAAGAAAACAATACAGAGAACACATCAAACTAACATGGAAATACCCAAACACTCGGAGAACAAATCTACCAAACCAAAGACCTTTGATTTGTGAAGCAAATGGATAAGAATACTAGAATTGATAGATGAAGTTAATGCTCCTAACAAAATCACTCTCTTCAGAAAACCATGCAAAAGTGCCTGAATACCTTTTTTTTAGATCAGAAAGATGGAGTTTATATAGTACGAGGTTTAAATGAAAACTTTAAGGGCCAAGATTTGATTTTAGCTAAGAGCATGTACAATGGTATATGGCTCTCCAACTAGCTCTCCACTCTCTCTCATCTATTCTCTCTCTTCAAGCTACTCTCAAGAACTATGTATAAAAACACCCAACAACAATAAAATTCTTTAAAGAGCTCTCCATTCAACTTTTCATTATTTTGTGGTCCCCATGTCAATAAATGAACCTTATTTTAGACTATGATTAAAGTTATATAAATAAAGTTATTCATGTAAATTAAATTTAATTACAAAAAATAATTATCTTTTTCATAATTTATGTAATGTGGAATTTTTTTTGAAAAAAATATTAATTTTGAATGCTAATATTTAATTTCATAAATTAAATAAAGATAGTAGATTTTGTGTATGAAATATATCCAATATTAGGTTCATTTTATAGATAAAGAAAAATTATAGTTGTTGGGATAGTAATTATTACCATGTTTTTTTTTTTTTTTTAAAAAAAGATCATTAAATGGTTGCAAGAAGAAAAGAACACTTAAGTAATTGTAATAGCATGTAGGCCCCAAACATTGGAGAGCTATCTCTCCTTCAACCCCAAAGGTATCTCCCCAAGAGCCACTTTGCAAAGTGTCTCCATGGAGAGACACCCAAGACACTACCAGAGCCCCATTGTTGGGTAAGAGGTGGCTCTCCATTTTCTCTCTCCTTGGAGAGCTAGTTGGAGAACTAGTTGGAGAGCCCCATTGTACATGCTCTAAGAAGAATCGTGAACCCACACAGGACCCACAAACTCACTGGATGCTTGCCCTGCGTCTACTGCTTCTTCGTGTTTACGTTGTCTTTGTTGATCAACTCCAGAAGGCAACTATGCACTTATGAAAATTCATGCCTTTTCCTTAAAATTATTTGACTTTAACCATCTTATATAAATCGCATTTTTTTAAAGAACCACCTTATAAACACTTTTTCATAAAATAACCATCTTATATGACTAGTTTTGTTCTAGGTTACCAATAATTGAAGGATTACGTGGGAAAAATGGAATATTCCTTGTGGAGATTTAACGATTTATTCGATAAAATAATTATTTACTACTGAGGTCGTTATTTGAAAAAGGTTGAATTTTATAAGATGGTCAAAATGAAAAAATCCTTCTGCTTATGTTGCACCTACTTTGGCTCATAAGAAGTATTATTTTCATTTAATTTTATTAATTTACGATTCGGGCTTTTCGGCAACTGTAAAGTCCCACAATTCAAGCATTCTTAAATTTTATCGTGATTGCCCAACTTTTAACTTTTTATTCTACTTTGGAAAACATCCTTCATGTTTATTTATAGCCCTAAAACACTTGAAAAAGAAAAGAAATTTATTCCATCTTTCTTCAATGTGAACTATGACATTAGAATTCATGAACTGGATGCTGATCTCTTTCATGCAGGAACACAACGGCGTTCAATCATTGGCGCAATAATAGCCGGTATTTTCAGTGTGGCACTGTCTTTGAACCTTCTCCTCTAACATCATATACTTGTGCGTTATGAATTGGTCTAGTTGCGTGCCTGTCTAAGTGTGAGCTGTGCAGTTTGTGCTTGAGCTTGTATTATCACTTTTAACTAGTTTTTGCATCAATTTCCTTCGTATTCAAAGTCATGATAGGCTTATAGCCTCTCTAATATGTATGATGAACTGTATATACTTTATACGATATAAACTTTTCCTTAACTACTGGGATTGTTGTTGTCAAATGGCAATTGATATATACCCCACACAATTTGTTTTAAATTTATAAGGAGCAATGCCCCACTGGATCAGAACCTCGTATAGGTAGTCCAACCGATCCAGCTACACAAGCAATTTACTAAGGCCCTTTAGAAGTGGGTGGGGAGGGTAAAAGAATCCCACTCCCACCACCGAAGTGCCTTTAATTGGGTTTGATCCAACAACCTCAATGTTGTGAGATACAAACCTTGCCCGTAGAACAAGTACTACTTGGTATATATATATATATATATATATATATATATATATATATATATATATATATATATATATATATATATATATATATATATATATATAAGTGAGTTCATATGAGAATGCGTACTTACATGAGAAATGAGAATGGATTTTACGCGCTATAACTTTAATAAACAAGTGATGTAACTCTAATGAAAAAATGATGTAACTCCAATAAGAAAATATTACAAGAAAAAAAATTCAAAAAAATTTTTTTTTTTTTTGGGCTCAAATTTTTTTCGAGGTTTAACTCTAATGAACAAGCGTTGTAACTCTAATCCAATCGTGTGATTGAGATTCATTCTCATTTCTCATGTAAGGAGCATTCTCATATATATATATGTATGGAAATTTTCAATTGTAGGCTCCTAGTCTTGAGAATTCCCAATGGTAGATTCAACTTTTTTTTTCCCATTGCTTGGCCTCAACTATTATTTATTTGCTAAATGCGGCATTAATAATCATTTTCCGTTAATAATAGGAAGAAGGGGGGAGGGTATACGCTGTGATGATGGGCCTAAGCTATAAGCGAGTTAGTTTTCCGCAATCAAGCGTTATATCCGAGTTTATGTGTGGGTTCCAAATCCTATATATGGGAGAAAACTCATGTAATCATGTCGGTAGGACTTGCCAAATTGTGGAGCTCAATAATTGTTTGTTTGACATGTTTGTGCTTATGTGTCTAGCTTTTACGGCTTTTATATTCTATGTGGAAAGACGATGAACAGATGTAGGAAAATGAGACTTTTTTATCGGGTGAAGTGATGTGCGAAAATAGTGCACAAAAGATGTAGGAAAAATAATCTACTTTCTACAATATAAAAGTGAAATCTAGCCGAAAAGTGTTATTGGGATGGAGCTTTAAAAGGACTAGAGAGAAAGATATAATGGAGACGAAACCAGATTTTTTTTGGTATTTATTTGTTTTGGTGCACCAAATTCTTGCTCACAAACCATAGCGAAAACTGGCATTTGGCTCATATCTTATCACCATGCTTGACTTTGCTATGTTTAACTATTCTTTTTGGCAAAAAAATGCTCTTTTCTGGCGCCATTGGGCTTTGGCACCATGACCACATTTGCTATCCAGTCTGGATAATAGGTTTCTTTGATGAACTTGGATTCCAGCAACTTCTGAACTTCTTGGTCGACCGCCTGGTTTCTAGCCGGTCCCAAATGCCTCTTCTTCGACGAACGGGTTTCAAATTTGGATCAACATTCAACCGATGGACGGCTACTTCCGGATCAATTCCAGGCATTTCTTCAACGCAATAGGCAAACACATCTTGAAACTCTTTCAGTAAGTGGACTAGATGACCCTTCAAGTCAGGACTGAGCGACGATCCAGTTTTGAGAGTCCTCTCTGGACGAGCTTCATCCAGACGTACCTCTTCAGGGGCTTCCACTGGCTCTGGACGCTCTACTGCTAGTCCCATAATAGCCATCACTTCTTCAGACGAGGGAGATTCTTGCTTGATGATTTCATATTTCCTCTTCTTGCTGGGGAGATGTTCAGACGCCTTCCTTGAGGGGGCCAGAGGCGTCTGAGGGTTCTCAATGGTTATTTTTAACGAGGCGACTTGATCCTTGACAATCCCAGACGTTTTCCCCTCGATAGCCACCTTCGTCTTATCTTTCTCCATTTCAGACGTTTTCCTTTCACCAGCAATCTTCGTCTGATCTTCATTGCATATCTTCCATGATGACGGCTTGAGGGTAGTCAGATAACATTCCCTTGCCACCTGCTGGTCTCCATATAAGGAGCCAATCTTGCCATCATCACATTCATACTTCATCAGCATTAGGTGAGTTACTATTACCGCTTTGACATGATTAAGAGTTGGTCGTCCAAGAATGACATTGTATGCTGTCAAATCTCGGACCACCAAGAACTTGATAAACAGAGTTCTAGCGGCATCCTTTTCTCCCACTCGAACGAGTAAAGTAACAGTTCCCATTGGATGGATGACTCCTCCCCCAAACCCTATGATGGGATGGTGAACGGGAACTAAGTTCTTCTCATCAAACTTTAGTCTGGACAAGCAATCAGCACTAATGATATCCGTCGAGCTTCCGGTATCGATAAGAATTCTTCTTACTTTCAAGTTTGCTATTTTCATTTCCACAACCAAAGGATCATCATAGGGAGTCCTTAACCTGCCCCGATCCTGCTCACTAACTACCACTTTTGGGAAGGGCTCGGCCTTTGTTTGGTCAGCTAACAAAACTTGACCAAGCTCCCTAAGGTAGTTTTTGTGCCCTCTGTTGGTTGGTCCTCCAGCAGCAAATCCTCCTGAGATTACGAGAACAACATCTTCGTCTGTGCTGGCACTCTCTTTCTTCTTAGCATGCCAGTCGTCCTTCCTCTGAAACTTCCTTCCCCCTTGGGGCATATAGGAGTTCATCTTTCCCTTTCGGCTAATTCCTCCAAAGCCTTCTTAAGGTGCTTGCATTCATTAGTTTCGTGACCGCAATCCTTGTGGAAGTGGCAATACTTGCTCTTATCCCTGTTTCTATAAGGGGTTTTCATCTCAGCTGGGGCCTTCAACTCATACTGATCCTTAATCTCCATGAGAATGGAGTATTGATCTTTGTTAAATTCAATAGGATTAGATGAGGATGGCTCAGCCTCTTTTCTCTTGCTCCTTCTGGACGAAGTGGTGGTGGAGGTTACTGCCCAAGTCTCGACCTTCTTGGGGTTGCTCTTCTTTGGCTGAGCAACCTCTTCAGGCTTCTTAGACTCGGGATGCTTTGCCTCAGCACACACTTCGGTAGCGTGAATAAACGCTTCTGCTTCCCTTAAAGCTTCAGCAAGAGTGGAGATTTTCTTTTTAACAAGATCAAACTTAAAGCTTCCTGGCCTTAGACCCCTGATGAAGGCGTCAAAGGCCACTCCAGCATTAAGATCTTGAATCTGAAGAGCTTCTAGATTGAATCTCTTAACGAAGCTTCTAAGAGCTTCCTTAGGACCCTGGACGACCTTGCCTAGGTGCATGCTTGTTTTTTGCTCTTGCTGGTTGGCAATAAAATGACTAGTGAATAAGAAACTGAGTTCAGTAAAATTGTTGACTGAATTGGGGGGAAGGTTGTTAAACCATTTCTGAGTAACTCCCTTCAAAGTTGCTGGGAAGTTCTTACACCAAGTAGCATCATCTACTCCTTGGACATACATCTGGTGTTTGTAAGCAGATAGGTGATCATCCGGATCTGTTGTTCCATCAAAAGGATCTATGGTAGGGAGCTTAACCTTTGGGAAGGGGGGCGCCTCCATGATTCTGGCCGAGAAAGGGGTAGGCCAGTTGATCTGGAGGGCCCTCAGCTGCCCCTCAATAGGTATGAATTCCTTGCGATACTCTCTTAACACTGGATTAGATGAAGTGTTGGCTGGTTTTGGACGCTTGTAGACTATCGACTGGACCACCGTTTTTTCTTGTTTTGAACGGACAATTGATGGAGCCAGACTCCCTCCTTCTGTTTGGGATGGCCTCCTTAACGGAGGATCCCTCAGATACGGGGTGGAACCAGTAACCGCCTGTTGTAAAGCTGCAGCCCTTTTTGCCTCTAGGTAATCCCTAGCATCTGTTTCCATTCGGCGTCCATTTGGAGTTTGGTCTTGAGTCCTCACCACCAAATTCCAGTCCATCTTCCTTCGCTGATCACTGTCTTCTGGCTGTTTTCCTCTTGCCGTCCTCCTAGATGGTTCCTAACGAACAAGTCGACTAGGACCTGGACGATCTACTTGGGAACGCCCCCTTGGAGGAGGTGGATTGTTAGCAGCTGGCTCCGGGTTATGATGAAAAAATAGCATATTGCTTTTAATTTGTTCTGGACGACCACTGCCATCTTAGTCTCGAAAATCATTCAGAACATTCTCCGGGTGGGCGGCGATCCTTTGGACGATCTAGATTCACCTGGATGACCTGGGTTCTTGGCTTGGTCCGGGAACATTGACGATGGATGGAGGTCTATCTCTTCCTCGAGGTGGTCTTTCATGCTCCACCTGTATCTTCAACATTAACTTGAAGGCTTCGATTTCTAGCCACATTGGACGATTGACAGTCAGTCATCGTTGCGTCTCCCCACAGACGGCGCCAAATGTTTCGTCTACTTGTCTGACAAGTAAGCTATAGGTTGAGCTTGCTTGTCCAGCAAGTAACTAATAGATCTTGAGTGTTCTTCAGTTGGAGACTTGTGCAATGATGCCTGAATCAGCTTTGTCCTTGGCCTAGGCTTCTCTCCCGAACCTGCAAAAAGGGACCCACCCTGGAGGTTTGGGTGGTGGTTCCCCCTCCGATGCTTAAGTCAGATATCAGGAGTCGTGAGAGAAAATGTAGATATAGAGAGAGAAAGTGAGAGAGTATTTTATCAGAGTAACTTTGCACTGTTTGCATTGAATGCCTTTTCTCCTGATTTCTGGAGTATTTATAGTGATAGCAAATTGACAGCTAACCTTAAAAACTAACCTACAATAGTGGCCTCTGATTGGTTGAGGAATCAGATCATGACACGTGGCAGACCATGACTGGTGGATGTCTATTAACCACTCTCCTTCAGCCATCTTGCACTGCTGGGCTCTGACTGTTGGGCCAGAATTTAAACCTTTTAACTCAGTGAGTGTAGCCCGAGAGATTCAAGGCTTTTCTCCTTTTTAACTAAGGTGTCACGTGTACGACTACGATGAGCCCAAGTGTCTTCAAGAGAGCCGTAGATGTTAGACCACAACAGATTACATGAACTAAAACTCCACAGGGAGAGCGCCACGTGACACAGTTTCTTGCTTATGCACGCCTTTTAATATATTTATATAGATTTCTCTCTCCTATCAAGTATCAAGTACTATAATAGTACAAGGTAATGAATCTAGTTTATTTTCTATTCTCTTCCCATTTCTCTTGAAGTAATTAATTAATCATGCATTTAGTAAAATTAGTCAAAAATTCACTATGTTGATCACATATTTATATGCATTGAGATATGTGTTAAAATGTGAAGGATTAATGTTATATATTCTTATAATATTTTATATCTGCATTTTATAAACTTGATGTGCATATATTAATTTTATACATGGAAGAATTTGATTCATCACTTCTAAACAAAATTCTTGACAGAGCTTAATATCACCCAAATGCAAAGAGCTTATTAGTGTTATTGTGTTGATTCGTTGTCAATTAGTCATTTAAGATTTCATATTTGTGCTAGTTAATAATTTTTTTTTTCATGTTTCTTATCATAGATATATAGTTATTTTTTTAAATGTAATCAAGAATGAAAGCTCCGCTAAGTACAATTGTTGAAAGTTTTCCTTTTCTTTAGAAAATGTAACTCTAGATAGTAAATGTAATTTAGAATTTATGTTCGAACAACTTCGAACCCACGTGGCTCAATTCCTCGGATCCGCCACTTGGGTGTAATTGTTACAACAAAATTTATGGTGTAACAACCCATTCAAAAAACAAAAAAAGATCTCCAATTCTCCACCATTCTACTCTTTTTCCTCTCGCTTTATCAAAACCGAAATCATCATGTGACAAACTCACAACCCGTCCATACACCAAGTTTTCTCTCCAAGGGCTCAATTACCTAGTTGTTTTTTAAAGTCTCTAATGGCATTTTCCGGTGGTTTATCCACCACTTTCCCACACTCCCCGCCACATCATCGTCTAGGCCGAATAGATAGTCCTCCTCCGGTTAAGATTTTTGGTCGATTTTCCTCCATGGATGACCTCTCATTCATCGGAGGTTTTCTTCTTTGGTGAGGTTTTTCCTTCGATTTTACCACCGTTGTAAAAAGGCAAAACCTAAAATTGGAGAAGAGAGAAAAAGCGACATTGCGGAGAGAGTGGAGATCTGAAAGAAAGAAAGAGAGGCGGCGGGCGGGGAAGATGAAGAAGATTTTGTGGTGAAGATATAAATGGTTGTCTGACTTCAACTTGCGAAATGATACTATGCAATACAACAATAATGTTATGTTATGTTTATGTACTCTTACAATTGGAGTTTCTACGTTATATGCGGTAGTGAAGTTTTTCATGGGAGGATGTGTGTGGGTGAAGGTGTCCATGAAGATCGGGTTTGGGGTGGAGGAGAGACAGGTCGTCTTAAACATTTTAGAGGCCCCTGTTCTAATCTTAAAAATTAGGCCCCTAATATAAAAAATGCAATTTTCATAACAAAACGTATGCATTAAATATATTACCAAATTATGATTATATTCTTACAAATTGAGTCCCCCAAAACTTAAAATACTTTATTTAAATGGTAAATAAAATCTCATTGCAACTTGAAGCTATTATTAACCTTCTACTTTAGTCAATTACTAACCAATAATTTCAACCTAAAAAATTAAAGAAAAAATCTCTTTGATTTAATAAATTCAATTGATGATGGACATTATACACAAATGCCACTAAGCCTTAAAATATTACATTACAGGCTTACGGCATTACATATTGCAAGTTAGTACCTGTCATCGTCTTCGTCATAGTGGAGCAATTAGGCTACTGCCAACATTCTAACAATTGCAAACCATAAAATGAAAGAAAAAAATTGATAAATTAATAAACCCAATCGAAAGTGTATTAGTGTAGATATTTAGAATTTACCTTTGTCTCTTACTCTCTGCTTTCTTCGACCTTCGTCACTCAAATTGTCAATTCCCCTGACTCCCCCTGAGTGAATGAGTGAGAATGAAGAAACAAAATACGCATGCCGATCGAGATTGACAACGAAGAAACAAAAGGTATCTTCAGTCTTCTCGTTTCTTCTTCCCCAAATTCCCAGAAAGCAAAATATAACAGAACTTGAAGGTATGAATCTTAAATTATCTTGTCTCAGAATCAGTTGGTAATTGATGAAAAAATAGATTGAGTAGAAATATATAAAGAGTAAAAAAAATTAGCAGTTAACTGAAGATTGAATGGAGAAATCAGAATTGATTTTTCCATATTATGCATAATTGTTGATAGAGAATGAGTACGAGAATTTCGGAAAGTTGTAGAAATTGAGAAATTAAGGATATGGAAGATTTTCAAAAGATAACAAATTTTGGAAAATTGGACCGAGAAATTAGGGGAAGTTAGAGTGTTATCTTTGGATTACTGAAGACTGAAGTGGTGCGCTGAATATGGAAGATATCGGTTGAGAAGAAGAAGCTTTTTTTTTTTTTTTTTGTAAAAGGCCGGGCTTCAATATTTGGGCCCTTAAAATTTCGGGGCCCTGTGCTGATGGTCTGTTTGCACAGGCCATTAGCCGGCCCTGAGGAGAGAGAGATGATAATGATATAAGTTTGCTAAAAATGACATAAAAATGAGTAATAATGATATCATTTATCTTACAAATGATGTAAATTTGTGTAATGATGATGAGGTATATAAAGAGTTGAAAAGTAATAACAAAATACGAATGACACAAGTTTGCTGAAAATGACATAAAAGTGAGTAATGATGATATTATTCCTTTTAAAAATGACGTCAGTTTGTATAGTGATAACGTATATAAAGAGTTAAAAGAACAATAATGCATTATTCCCGCTAATAGGGGAGTGTCTTGGACTAGAGTAGTCTGGTGTCAATTGGGTCGACCTAAGCATAGGTATATAACCTGGTTGGCCATCTTTGGGAAGACTAAATACCAAACAAAGGTTGCTGCAAAATGGGTATCACTCAGGATAATAATTGTTGTGAGAGCCATAAACATCTTTTTTCGAATCCCATTTTAGCTTAACTTGCTTGCAGCAAGGTGTTTAATGGGTTGGCATGACTAGGACACCTAATGATCTTAATACTTTGATCAAATGGTGTTACGAGAGGGAAAATGAGCAAGTTCAGGGAAAGTAGTTCATTACTCCATCATAATATGTACAATTTTCCACATTTGGAGAGAAAGAAATAATGCTTTCTAGAATGATCTTGTGAAATGTATAGATATTGTTGTTAGAACTATACGAAAGATGTACATAATAGAATCAATAGTGTTCTTCCTATAAATATAAGTAGTGAGGATAGACTCGATATATAGCTCTCTTTGAGCAATTGTTTTAGGCTGTATGTAGCCTGTTGTTGTATTCTTGACAGTGGAGGCTTGTCTCCATGCCTTGAGTTAGCTTGTATTCTGTTTTTGATGCAATATATTTCTAAACTTGCTGATAAAAAAAACAATAATGAAATATAGGAAAATGGTGCATGCTGAAAAATGACATATAAATCAGTAATAATGATATGAAACATACCAATAATGACACAATTTTTTTCTGAGTGACATGAAACAACTCCAAAACGATATGAGATACACCAATCATGACATCAAAAAGTTTTATTTCATGGAACTGTTATATTAGTTGGCACATGTCAGATGATGACATGTTATATAATAAGTTATGGTGTAACATGTTACATTTAAACCGTACTCTATTTTTATTGATCAAAAGTAATATAATAGGTCAGCAACACCATAATAAATAATGGTGTCCCCTTTTTTATTATCAGCCCTCAAATATGACAACTAATGTGGAACGGAGGTTCACCCAAAAAAAAAAATGAAACGGAGGGAATACTTGTTTCTTTGTTTGGTACCTTTCAATCATGATATATACAAATTTGACAGAATGTTAAATTAAAGTATCGACATAATCAACGGATAAGACATCTGTTATTGCCAAAATATTAGACCTAACATTAACAAATAGAACTATTATGGAGTGTATACTATGCAGCCGTGACGGTGGTACTTTCTGCATCTATTACCTATTCTCCTTATAAAACTTAGACCTACAAACAAAGGAGTTCACCAATTTCTCAAAAGGCATCTCTCATTACCAGAAGGCAGAAACATGGCAACTTCTTCCATATCAAAAATGAAGCTCACTCTTTTTTTCATGATTTCATGTTTCCTTCTTATCAACGCCCAGCTAACTTATATGCACCAAGAGTGTTAGGATACTTTTGGAACATACACCCTCTTAAGCAACTATGGAGACAACATCGATAACGCCATCACCGAACTCGCATCCAGGGCATCAACGACCTACTTCAGCAACTACACAACCGGCGTTGGCCAAGACCAAGTTAACGCCGTGTTTTCCTGCCGTTACGACGTCTCCCCTAGTGTTTGCCAGAGCTGTGTTGCTAGTGTCGCAAACAATGTCTCTTCGTGTTTTTTCAGTGTGGAAGGCTTCATAGCTTACGAAGAATGCACCTTTCATTACTCCAACGGTTCAATCTTCTCCATTATGGAGGATTTGCCTCTGTTATATCACTTTAACCTTAACAATGCAGCAGAAGAACTCCATTTCAGTCAGACTCTGCAAAACCTCGTCACTAATCTGATTATTGATGTTAGCCGTGAAATTTTCACCTCCTCCCGTTATTTTGCCACAACGACAGCCAGATACTTGTCCCGTGAAACCATTTATGCACTTGCGCAATGCAATCCAGATATTACTCCATTTGAGTGCAAAACATGCTTGGAATTGGGTTATAATAGGTTTACAAGCAATTATTCTGGCGCAATTTATGGACAGATTTTTTCGCCGAGCTGTAGATTGAGTTACATACTATCTAGACACGTGCTAATTCGTCCTTGGAGATTTGCACAAGCTTTTGATCAACTTCGTCAACAGAGATTTACTCCTGGAATAAGTTTCCCATCAACAGGTATGATCGATTTGTTGCAAAAGCTTTTGATCAACTACTCTTTAACCTAATTAGCGAGGCTTATATTATCACGCCAAACCAGGCTTTTTTGAACTTGGAAGGAATACATTGACAGAACCCTCGTAAAAGTCTGACTGGCAGAATTCGGATTAAAATTTGATATTGAGTACAAAGCATCAATTTTGACATGTCCGATGAATTTTTTAAAGTGATGCTGCCTCAGTTTTGAATTAGTCGTGACACTTTTTTTTTAGAAAGTTTCATTTCATTGCAACATTATTTAATTGGCAAAAATTGGATTCAATACCACAAACTATGTCGTAGGTGCACCAGCACCACCAACATTGACTAGTAGTAAAAACACCGCCAGGGCCGTATTTGGGCACGGGCGAGAGGGGCATGTGCCCAGGGCCCCAAAATACAAAGCCCAAGTTAATAAAGGCTAAAGAGAGAAAAGGAAAGTTTTTTTTTTTTAAAAACACCACATTGTTGATTCTGGAAAATAGCGTTGAATCGACAACCTTCTTCAATCCAATATTTTCCCATTTTTGGCAGTTTCCATACTTATTCAATTCTCCCACTTCTTTTCTAATTCAATTCTAAAACTTAATTATTTCCCATTTTATTCTCCAATTATAATCCAGTAGCAAAATTTTTGGCGAAAATCTACAAACAACTTGACGATGATTAGTCTTATGAACGATCTTCTCAAATGTTCAATTACCAACGGGATTAAAAGTTTCAAATTTATCTATAACTCCTATTATTCTTCACATCTCAATTACTCATTAATTTTCCCTCTTTCTTATGTTATTTTTCTCATCCTTTACTTTGGAAATTTGGTTCCTAAGTTGTTTTTTTCACCGGTTTGATACTCCAAGAACTCAACTGTTCAAGGAGATTCTACCAATCACACAAGAACGTTCGGGTAATTTCACTAAATTTAAATACGAAATTTGATGTTTTTTAGTATTACATTGTCTTTAAAGGTTATAAAAGTGTCATTTACAACAATTTTTGTTACTTATTACATACTCTAGAAATTGAATTTTTTTTTATCGGTTATTAAATAGGGCCCCATTTTGTTCTTCGCCCATGGGCTACTGATAACTCCAAAACGGGCCTAAACACCGCAAACTATTGACCTAGGTGTAACGAGTATCATAAATGACGTTGAAACTAACTTTTCTTGCTGGCGGCGGTGAATCAATATTTTTTTCCATTTTCCCCCACCATGTGTCGAGAAAAGTTAGCTTCAGCATCATTTGTGACACTCAATGCGCCTATGCCAATAGTCTGTGATGTTTTGACTACTAGTCAAAGTTGATGGCATTGGGTGCACCTCGTCATAGTTTGTGGTGTTGAGCCCAAGTAGTAGGTTCTCTTTATCTCTATTCTCTTCACATGGGTGCCTCTTTTTAAATATGTATACATCTTTCTTCTTTTCATACATGCTGGGAATTAGACTAAAATTACTTGCAATTAAAAATGATCAATAATAGATGTAAAAAAAACAATGATCAATAATAATGAGAAATTGAACAAAATCAAAAACAATAAAGAAAACAATACAGAGAACACATCAAACTAACATGGAAATACCCAAACACTCGGAGAACAAATCTACCAAACCAGCACCTTTGATTTGTGAAGCAAATGGATAAGAATACCAGAATTGATAGATGAAGTTAATGCTCCTAACAAAATCACTCTCTTCAGAAAACCATGCAAAAGTGCCTGAATACCTTTTTTTTAGATCAGAAAGATGGAGTTTATATAGTACGAGGTTTAAATGAAAACTTTAAGGGCCAAGATTTGATTTTAGCTAAGAGCATGTACAATGGTATATGGCTCTCCAACTAGCTCTCCACTCTCTCTCATCTATTCTCTCTCTTCAAGCTACTCTCAAGAACTATGTATAAAAACACCCAACAACAATAAAATTCTTTAAAGAGCTCTCCATTCAACTTTTCATTATTTTGTGGTCCCCATGTCAATAAATGAACCTTATTTTAGACTATGATTAAAGTTATATAAATAAAGTTATTCATGTAAATTAAATTTAATTACAAAAAATAATTATCTTTTTCATAATTTATGTAATGTGGAATTTTTTTTGAAAAAAATATTAATTTTGAATGCTAATATTTAATTTCATAAATTAAATAAAGATAGTAGATTTTGTGTATGAAATATATCCAATATTAGGTTCATTTTATAGATAAAGAAAAATTATAGTTGTTGGGATAGTAATTATTACCATGTTTTTTTTTTTTTTTAAAAAAAAAGATCATTAAATGGTTGCAAGAAGAAAAGAACACTTAAGTAATTGTAATAAGATGTAGGCCCCCAAACATTGGAGAGCCTATCTCTCCTTCAACCCCAAAGGTATCTCCCCAAGAGCCACTTTGCAAAGTGTCTCCATGGAGAGACACCCAAGACACTACCAGAGCCCCCTATTGTTGGGTAAGAGGTGGCTCTCCATTTTCTCTCTCCTTGGAGAGCTAGTTGGAGAACTAGTTGGAGACCCCATTGTACATGCTCTAAGAAGAATCGTGAACCCACACGGACCCACAAACTCACTGGATGCTTGCCCTGCGTCTACTGCTTCTTCGTGTTTACGTTGTCTTTGTTGATCAACTCCAGAAGGCAACTATGCACTTATGAAAATTCATGCCTTTTCCTTAAAATTATTTGACTTTAACCATCTTATATAAATCGCATTTTTTTAAAGAACCACCTTATAAACACTTTTTCATAAAATAACCATCTTATATGACTCGTTTTGTTCTAGGTTACCAATAATTGAAGGATTACGTGGGAAAAATTGAATATTCCTTGTGGAGATTTAACGATTTATTCGATAAAATAATTATTTACTACTGAGGTCGTTATTTGAAAAGGTTGAATTTTATAAGATGGTCAAAATGAAAAAATCCTTCTGCTTATGTTGCACCTACTTTGGCTCATAAGAAGTATTATTTTCATTTAATTTTATTAATTTACGATTCGGGCTTTTCGGCAACTGTAAAGTCCCACAATTCAAGCATTCTTAAATTTTATCGTGATTGCCCAACTTTTAACTTTTTATTCTACTTTGGAAAACATCCTTCATGTTTATTTATAGCCCTAAAACACTTGAAAAAGAAAAGAAATTTATTCCATCTTTCTTCAATGTGAACTATGACATTAGAATTCATGAACTGGATGCTGATCTCTTTCATGCAGGAACACAACGGCGTTCAATCATTGGCGCAATAATAGCCGGTATTTTCAGTGTGGCACTGTCTTTGAACCTTCTCCTCTAACATCATATACTTGTGCGTTATGAATTGGTCTAGTTGCGTGCCTGTCTAAGTGTGAGCTGTGCAGTTTGTGCTTGAGCTTGTATTATCACTTTTAACTAGTTTTTGCATCAATTTCCTTCGTATTCAAAGTCATGATAGGCTTATAGCCTCTCTAATATGTATGATGAACTGTATATACTTTATACGATATAAACTTTTCCTTAACTACTGGGATTGTTGTTGTCAAATGGCAATTGATATATACCCCACACAATTTGTTTTAAATTTATAAGGAGCAATGCCCCACTGGATCAGAACCTCGTATAGGTAGTCCAACCGATCCAGCTACACAAGCAATTTACTAAGGCCCTTTAGAAGTGGGTGGGGAGGGTAAAAGAATCCCACTCCCACCACCGAAGTGCCTTTAATTGGGTTTGATCCAACAACCTCAATGTTGTGAGATACAAACCTTGCCCGTAGAACAAGTACTACTTGGTATATATATATATATATATATATATATATATATATATATATATATATATATATATATATATATATATATATATATATATGTGAGTTCATATGAGAATGCGTACTTACATGAGAAATGAGAATGGATTTTACGCGCTATAACTTTAATAAACAAGTGATGTAACTCTAATGAAAAAATGATGTAACTCCAATAAGAAAATATTACAAGAAAAAAAATTCAAAAAAAATTTTTTTTTTTTGGGCTCAAATTTTTTTCAGAGGTTTAACTCTAATGAACAAGCGTTGTAACTCTAATCCAATCGTGTGATTGAGATTCATTCTCATTTCTCATGTAAGGAGCATTCTCATATATATATATGTATGGAAATTTTCAATTGTAGGCTCCTAGTCTTGAGAATTCCCAATGGTAGATTCAACTTTTTTTTTCCCATTGCTTGGCCTCAACTATTAATTATTTGCTAAATGCGGCATTAATAATCATTTTCCGTTAATAATAGGAAGAAGGGGGAAGGGTATACGCTGTGATGATGGGCCTAAGCTATAAGCGGTTAGTTTTCCCGCAATCAAGCGTTATATCCGAGTTTATGTGTGGGTTCCAAATCCTATATATGGGAGAAAACTCATGTAATCATGTCAGTAGGACTTGCCAAATTGTGGAGCTCAATAATTGTTTGTTTGACATGTTTGTGCTTATGTGTCTAGCTTTTCTGGCTTTTATATTCTATATGGAAAGACGATGAACAGATGTAGGAAAATGAGACTTTTTTATCAGGTGAAGTGATGTGCAGAAATAGTGCACAAAAGATGTAGGAAAAATAATCTACTTTCTACAATATAAAAGTGAAATCTAGCCGGAAAAGTGTTATTGGGATGGAGCTTTAAAAGGACTAGAGAGAAAGATATAATGGAGACGAAACCAGATTTTTTTTGGTATTTATTTGTTTTGGTGCACCAAATTCTTGCTCACAAACCATAGCGAAACCGGCATTTGGCTCATATCTTATCACCATGCTTGACTTTGCTATGTTTAACTATTCTTTTTGGCAAAAAAATGCTCTTTTCGACCTATTATCTATATAATATATTCACTAGTGGAAAAAAGGTTAAATGTCACATAAAAACGATCCGATTGGCACCAAACCGGATCAATTAATACCAACCGATCCGGTTGGCCAAGTGAACCCGGATCGAGTAACATTAAGCCGATCCGGTTGGACATGGTCCGATCAGCTAATGGAGCCATTTACAATAAGCGAGTTATGCGAAAATCGTGCCCTTAATATGATCCTTGGGCCTTTTTTAAAAAACGCGTTATTGGCCTTCTAACTCCCCTCCTTACACTCTCATTAGGGTTTTAAACCTGTGCTGTCACTCCTTCATCTCCCTCATCTCGTCACTCCCTCATCTCCCTCATTCTCGTCTCTCCTGCCTCCACTAAACCAACACCACCACAGTTTCTTCACTCCCCCAATTTCCTCCTCCTATTTTGGGGATAATTCCCTCCTCTAACTTTCTCCATTTTCTCAAGTTATCCTTGAGTGCGGCGACTAGATAGATATTTTGAGTGCCCATTTCCGCAATTCTCGAGTAAAGATTCTTCTCCTCCGTCTCCGGCATCAACACTCTTCGGATCCACCATCGTCGAGCCGGAAAAAATCATTCAAAAAGTCACCTTTACTCGAGAATTTTCGGCGACTAGTGATCTTCGCGAAGCCCCAATGACGCCAACAACCTAATCCGGCTTCGTTGAACACCAACCAACATCGCCGCCGTTGCTTGTAACCCAAATCTAGGGTTCGTGATTTTTTTTCGATTCTAATTTCCTTCCTACTTTGTCTTCGATTTTCTCGTTTTTAATTCCGTGATTATTCTCGGAATTTATCTTGTAATTTCGTATAATTTTAATATTTAATTTCTTGTAATTTATCTTTATGTTTTTAATTTCTTGTAATTTATCTTGTACTACCTCCGTCCCAGAATAGTCTGAACACTTTCCTTTTTTGTTTGTCCCAGATTAGTTTGAACACTTCCATTCTTGGCATGGTCCCACCATTAATATATTATTTCTTTTACATATTTTTGGCCCGCACTCTACCTTTTATCAATAGAAAGTTACCCAACTTTCTCTCTCCTCTAATAAAAAATACCCCACCAACACCTATCACATCTACTTTTTAAATAAAATAACATTTGATAACTACACCACAACTTATCACCTTAAACTACGTGTCCCAACAAGTGTTCAGATTTTTTTGGGACGGAGGGAGTAGTTTTTAATTTCTTGTAAACTTGTAATTAGTCATTTTTTCTTAATAAATCAATTAGTCAATTATTAATTGTAACCGAGGGTGGTTATTTTCATTTTTTTTGTTTCGATTTTTCGATTTGAATTGTATGTTTGTGGACTTGTGGTAATATACGATTTGAAACTGGTGTTTTTTCATTGCGATTTTTGGATACTAAATTCGTTTTAGGGTCTGTAATGTTGGGGTCAAAAAGTCTAACCCAGATCTGACATAGTTCAGTGAACAACTGAACACACCAGTCATAACACGTCAGGTTTTTTTTTAAATATAAAATACATACATACATACATACATATACATGTACATATATATATATATACATATACATATATATATATATATATACATATACATATATATATATATATATATATACATATACATATATATATATACATATACATATATATATATATATATACATATATATATATATATAATATATATATATATATATATATATATACATATACATATATATATATATATACATATATATATATATATACATATATATATATATATATATATATATATATACATATACATATATATATATATATATATATATATATATATATATATGTATATATATATATATATACATATATATATATATATATATATACATATATATATATATATATATATGTATATGTATATATATGTACATACATATATATATATGTGTATATGTATATATGTGTGTGTGTGTGTGTGTGTGTGTGTGTGTGTGTGTGTGTGTGTGTGTGTGTGTGTGTGTGTGTGTGTTTATAAATAGAGTTAGTTTGAAGAAGATTATGAACATCACTATGTTGTAATTTAGCATAAAATTTATAGATATAACACAAGTACAAGGTAACACTAAAGTCCCATTAATTACACAGAAAGTATTAAATGAAGAAATAGCTAAAATTAACAACGTATTAAGAAAGAAACCAATCACATTTAGATTTGTAGAATTAGCAGCTATATAAATAATAATAAAAGCCTGTTTTAAAGAAGGAATAGATACTCCCTTAGAATTACAATTAGCTGATGATAGAATTAAATAACCTATAGAACAAGCTATTATAGCACAACTTAAAGGAGTCCGTTTAGCCGTTGAGAGTTAATAGGTGTTAAGGACGTGATGCATAAAACCTATGTGGTGAGGTTGAAAAGCATGAATTTATTTAATTTTGCTTAAGTGCTTAAGGGTTGAAAAGCGGATTAGCAATACTTATATGAAAGCTGATAGAATTATTATTAACTGATTAAGGTATTTTATGAGCAACGGGATTGAGTCAAAAAGGAAGTTCATAAAGAAACAGATTATTTGCTATTATTTGCTTATCTATTTACTTGTTTGATTATTAATGAAATCACAAATAAAGAATGTTAAAATATATATTGAAACTAGAAAATATGCTTTACTATTTAAAATTAATAGGGTAAAAGATCAAATAAGTATTTTTAAAATTTATTTATATGAAGCATATGAAAAGAATGACACTGAAACAAGAGATACTCTAATTAAATTAATGCAGAAAAAACAAAATAAGCTAGAAAAACTTTTGAAAGATAAGATAGAACTTAAACACTTAGAAAATTCATTATATATATGACAACTAAATCACAAATAGACAAGGCTATAAGACGAGTTAATCACCAATATTTTATATCAACGATCGAATCAGATATTAAAAATTTAGGACTAAGAAATCAAAAATAAATAGCTATCATAAATAAAATACAATACTAGAACGAGCAACATTAAGTGATAATTCTAATTATGATGACATTGAAAGAGCATTAAAACCTTTTGATAATAAAATAGAACGATTTGAATATACAAATTAAAGAACAGGAAAATATAGGCGATAAAATACAAGAAGACTATATTAAATATACATTAAATAGAAGACCAAGTCTATACATATGAGTGAACTAGAACAAGAAGAAAATTTAGGAACAAATCTAAAAATAATAAATACAAACATATTATTAATCATACAACTAATAAAAGATAATAAGAATAATGAAGATAAAATTGAATCTAGTAATACTAAAGTACCAATAGAACTAGAAGAACAAGGTTATGAAATCCTAGAAAAGAAAATAACTAAAGAATATTCACAACTATTTCCAAAATTACTTCTAAAGAAAAGAATAGAAATTGAATATAAAAAGAGTATTTGAGCAATCTTAATAATGAATAAAAATGAAAAAAATCATTGATGAAGAAATTATCGGATACCCCGATGGTCCATTTAAGATATACAAAACCAATCAAGATAGACAATTTGCGAAATTAGTGAAGGTTATCTTTAATATTGCTTATAAGCTGTTCTTCTACTTTATCAAACCTATTATTAGACTCTATTTTAAGATTTTGTATTTTTTTACTAAAATTATTTTCTACTCTGTAAACTTTATCTAATATTTGTGTGGTATTAATATGTATTATTTTGATAGATTCTTCCATTTTTCTCATTCTTTCATCATATTTTCTTTCTAACTTTTCTAATTTTTTATATATATCATTAATTATTTTATTTTCTGGATAATTACTTTCTATATTTTTTATTTGTACTAAATCATTTTCTTTAGCTAATCTTCGTTTCTCTATCAAATATCTGTTTCTAATATCATTTGTTTTTCTCGTCTATTATTAAATAGAATTTTCCTTCACTAATTTCTGCAAATTGTCTATCTTGATTGATTTTGTATATCTTAAATGGACCATCAGGGTATCTGATAATTTCTTCATCAATGATTTTTTCATTTTTATTCATTATTAAGATTGCTCAATTACTCTTTTATATTCAATTTCTATTCTTTTCTTTAGAAGTAATTCTGGAAATAGTTGTGAATATTCTTTAGTTATTTTCTTTTCTAGGATTTCATAACCTTGTTCTTCTAGTTCTATTGGTACTTTAGTATTACTAGATTCAATTTTATCTTCATTATTCTTATTATCTTTTATTAGTTGTATGATTAATAATATGTTTGTATTTATTATTTTTAGATTTGTTCCTAAATTTTCTTCTTGTTCTAGTTCACTCATATGTATAGACTTAGTCTTCTATTTAATGTATATTTAATATAGTCATCTTGTATTTTATCGCCTATACTTTTTCTATTCTTTAATTTGTATTTCATAGTTCTATTTGATTATCAAAAGGTTTTAATGCTCTTTCAATGTCATCATAATTAGAATTATCACTTAATGTTGCTCGTTCTAGTATTTGTATTTTATTTATGATAGCTATTTGTTTTTTATTTCTTAGTTCTAAATTTTTAATATCTAATTCGATCGTTGATATAAAATATTGGTGCTTAACTCGTTTTATAGCCTTGTCTATTTGTGATTTAGTTGTCATATATATAATGAATTTTCTAAGTGTTTAAGTTCTATCTTATCTTTCTAAAGTTTTTCTAGCTTATTTTGTTTTTTCTACATTAATTTAATTAGAGCATCTCTTGTTTCAGTGTCATTCTTTTCATATGCTTCATATAAATAAATTTTAAAAATACTTATTTGATCTTTTACCCTATTAATTTTAAATAGTAAAGCATATTTTCTAGTTTCAATATCTATTTTAACATTCTTTATTTGTGATTTCATTAATAATCAAGCAAGTAAATAGATAAGCAAAGAATAGCAAATAATCTGTTTCTTTATGAACTTCCTTTTTGACTCAATCCCGTTGCTCATAAAATACCTTAATCAGTTAATAATAATTCTATCAGCTTTCATATAAGTATTGCTAATCCGCTTTTCAACCCTTAAGCACTTAAGCAAAATTAAATAAATTCATGCTGTTCAACCTCACCACATAGGTTTTATGCATCACGTCCTTAACGCCTTTTCACTCTCAACGGCTAAATGGACTCCTGCTACCAATTGTCTCTTGGTTTCTAAGCATGATTTTACTTAATCGAGGAAAGCATAATTAAGATAGCACACATCTTATATGAAATTATGGAATCATTTTAACAGATCTTAGTATTACTACAAACTAGGGGATTGAATTTAAATTCAGTTCATAAGTAGAAGGTTTACCTTATCTGCTTCCATATTTGATATTGAAATATACTCTCTCTGTCCCACAATAGTATGAACACTTTTCTTTTATGTTTGTCCCAAATTAGTTTCAACAATTTCATTTTTAGCATGGTCCCACTATTAATATATTATTTCTTTTACACATATTTGGCCCACACTTTACTTTTTATCAATAAAAAGTTACCTAACTTTCTCTCTCCTCTAACAAAAAAATACCCCACCAACTTCTATCACATCTACTTTTTAAATAAAATAACATTTGATAACCATACTACAACTTATCACCTTAAACTAGGTGTCCCAACAAGTGTTCAGATCTTTCTGGGACGGAGGGAGTATAAGCTTTGATTATCTTCTCGCTCTGGTATCCTTGATTTAATTACCTTGCTCTAATACCAACTTGGGGTGAAGCGTGAATCTACTAAATTTTTAGAGAGAGAAAAGAGTAAGAGAGAAAATGTGTTTAGGCAAGGTTACCTTCTGATGATGATGCTTCATCAGGAGCTTCTTATTTATAGGCGAAATATTACAATGATAGTATAGATTTACAAACTATTACATTTACTATTTGCTAAAGTAAAAAGTGAAATTACTATTCATACAATTCACATATTTATCAGCCCCTCAAAGATTCAGCCGCCTATCTTTTGGCTTTATTCTGTTACAGCTGTTACAATTTTACAAAGCTTATCTTCTTATCTCTTGCTATATTTGTTGACAAATGTTTTATGCTTACTGGATATGCTCTATCTCAGTTGTAAATGCCACTGTGCTAGATGATTCGGCTCTATCTTCACTGCTGTCCACATCTTCGATGATAGGTACAGTAATTTGTTTACTTCCACACATTTTACATGCATGATTATTAACTTGTTGCATCCAGCTGCAATAGTGTTTCAAGGTATATGGTGTCATAAAATCTCGAGGTATATACCTTGTAGTTGGCATCTGATCTGGATGAAGTAAGTATCCAGGATTTAATAGTTTCGACCGCGTCACGACTATATGCCCTACTTTGAGATATGATTAATGTATTTATCTCCTTATGATTTATCCAAATAGGACTTTTAATCATATACAAAGGGATTCATATATTGTTTTGATTTTAACTGCTCTTTTTTCCCGAAGGATATCTGGTACATCATTGATGTTTATCTCAGGCTAAGCCATTATTTTTTCAGGGATGATGTAACTGGTAGTACATCCCATTTTGATAACTCGTAAGCATGATGTAACTTGTAAACTAACTTCGCCTGTGGCGGTATAACACCTTACAAAAATCATGGGGGATTTTGTAAGTTGTATATAATTTCTAGCTGCTTTGTATAGGCTTGGAATTGAAGATAATTCTTCTCCACTCATGGTATATACTGAATTTACAACCCATAATCATAGGCTGCTTTAATTAAATTAGCATTACAACCAGGTAATGCTATTAATTCATTTATCTTTTTGAGAGGATTGGTAACATATCCTCTTTCTATCTCATTTTTGTTATCTCGGATAATCACCTCAAGGGCTGTGTTTAATTTATTTGCAATGGTTAAAAAATTGGCTATATATTGGCGAACCAAGGGGCTCATAGTTTGTTTTGTACCGAGGGTTAGTTTTTCTCTAAAGGAAGTGGTATATGGTACTAGGCTAGGAAACTCATTTTCATAAATAACTGGTTTGGGGGTATTGGCTTGATTTTGGTAATAATTTTGTAAAGACATACTTCTCTTGAAAGGAGAATTAACTTTTTTGTAATAATTCTACCTTTGTAATTTTGGCTAGTGCCAATATCTGCTTGCTCCATATTAGGATTGCTGGAAGTTGCTTCTCTTCTTATTAGAGAAAGTTCTTCCATTAGCTTTTTAACTTATATCTTTAGCTCTTGATTTTCGAGAATCAGTTGGTGAGCTATTTCTGGGGAGATAATCTGCATAGTAATTTTCGTTAGTCTTTAATAATTCAACAGAATATTCATATTTGATTTATATCAGCTATTATTCTATTTATTTCTTTTTTTTTATTTGCTAAGTAAGAAAGTGTATTAATGAAGCATCAATTTTACAACCAAAACCATACCAAAGGAGGCAAACCAACTAGGTTGGACTCCCTACCTAAGGTAGGCAACAAACCATTAAGGCAGCTACATACAAGACATCATCATAAATTTAAAAACCAATCATGATCTCTCCTACTTATCTTCTTAGGCATGACAGCTATTATCCTACCTCTTATATGATTCTTCAGCTGCTTCACACCCTGTTCTATATTTGGAATACACTGGCTCCAATAAGCTGAGTTCCTAGCTGACCAAACAAAATATATCAAAGCCAGTAACCCAGCAAAAATCACTTGTTTCCTGAATTTGGACCTCCTGCTATGCTATATTACCCTGATTAGTTGTGACAAATCATCCGTCTGATGATTGATTTGCATCCAGTATTTAAGCATCCTCAAGCAGCTCAAACTAAAGTGACATTTGAAGAATAAATGCTCGTGAGTTTCACTCTGATCCCCACAGATAAGACATATATAAGATGTACTAACTCCAAACTAAGCAAGTTTAGAAGTTGTTTGAAGCTTTTCCAGTATTGCCAACCAAGAAATGAACCTGTGCTTGGGTACACTCAGTCTATTCCAGACCACTGTATCCCATGTGACACTTTGTTGTTCCCATTTCAGCTGCTCATACACCTTTTTCACAGAGTATACTTCCATATCACAAATCTCCGCCCGAGTAAAAACCCTTTTCATTTGTTCCTTAACCGAACAAATCTTTTCCGATACCCGACTAGCAGTAGCTTGTGGTACATAAGTCCACCAATCTGCTTCTCTTATATACACAGAATTTATCCATTTCAACCAAAGGCTGTCTTGTTTAGTAGAAATAGCCCACACATATCTCCCTAGAAATGCAATGTTCCAAAGGAAAATATCTCCAAATCCAAGTCCACCAACTGATTTAGGATGACAAAGTCTATCCCAAGCCACTGCACCTGGTTTCTGACAAAAAACCTGCCCACACCAAAGAAATGCTCTGCATATTTTACTAATTTCAATCAAAACTTTCTTTGGAAGAAGGAAGACTTGAGCCCAATACATATGCAAGCTCAATAAAACAACATTAATCAACTGTACTCTTGCTGTGTAAGACAAATGTCTAGAACTCCACATTTTAATCCTAGCTGTCATTTTCTCCACAAGCATTTCACATTGTCCTGCAGATATCTTCTTTGCACAAATAGGTACCCCAAGATACTTAAATGGCAATGTATGATGAGCAAATCCTGAAGCTTCAGTGATTCTCTGTATATCACAACTGTCCATGCCACAGGTATACATTGTAGACTTACCCACATGTGCTTTAAGTCTAGATGTTGCGAAAAAAAGTTTAAATGCCCCGAGCATCAAATATACGAGATGTATAATTTCATTTACAAAGACATCACAAGGTCATCAAGAAAACACATATGTGTTAATTTCTTCTCTCTCGCACCTAGGATGATATTGAAATTGTTCTATAGCAATGAGTTTTGTCAAAATTCTTGACAAATACTCCATGCATATAACAAATAATAATGGTGACATAGGGTCACCCTGTCTCAAACCCCTATGAGATTTAAAGAAACCTCTCATAGTACCATTCAAAGATAATAGAGAACATGGGAGTTGAGACACATTCCATAACTAGTTCAAGAAAACTAGTAGGAAAACCCAAAGCATCTAACATTTCTTTCAAAAATCCCCAACTGACAGTGTCATATGCTTTTTGGAGATCAATTTTTAACAGACAACCAGGTTTAACTTTCTTCCTGCCATAATGCTTTACTAAATCCTGCAACACCATAATATTGTGAGTGATATATCTACCATGGACAAATCCACTTTGATTTTCCATGATTAGATCGAGGAGAACTTGTCTCAATCTCCCACACAAGACCTTTGTAACACGCTTATACAAAGTGTTACAACATGAAATAGGCCCGAATTCAGTAACATTATGTGGGCATTTAGTCTTGAGGACTAGAGTAATCACTGTGTTATTCAGTTCTTTCAGCAGTTTTCCTGTTTGTAATACATCCAACACAAAGCACTAACAACTTCCTCCCCAATCAATGACCATGTATCCCCTGTAAAAAATAAGCACCAAAACCATCAACACCCGGAGCTTTACACCTCGGTATAGGCAATGAAAGCCTTCTTGACCTCATCTCAAGTATATGGAGCATATAGAATGTTTCTATGCTCATTTGTAATAAGAGGACCCTCTTGTATTAGCTGAACATTAACTGTACTTCTTGTCATGTTATTGAAGGATTTTGTCCTCGATCAAGTGTAATAAACTAAATGTATATGGACAAATTATGAAGATAATATATTCAATAATATTAGGTGACCGCAACGTTTTGCTAGAAGCTAATTGCGGTTTGTTGGGCTAGTATATTTAGGCCAACTACTAATATGTATTGGGTCCTATGAGGTCACACAATGTGACAACCCTTGGATATTACCCAAATCCATTTGTGAAATGGGTTGGACGGTTTTAAAGATGGATGGAAGAGTTGTCACTCATGGAGTTTATTAGGCTCATAATGTATGACATTATGAGGCAAAATAAAGCCTCATGAATCACCTCTTTGTAACCACCTTATATAATGATATGGGGGTTACAAAGGAGTGTAGATCATTACATCATTTTAGTAGAGAAAATCTGATTTTCTTTGCTCCTCTCTCACTCCTCATTTTCGGCCATCACACCTCAAAAGCAAGAGGATTATTCTCTCTTCCGTACTAGCATACGTGGTGATCTAAGGGTTGTTCGTGGGACCAACACTAGAGGAACGGCGGTTGACGTTCTAAAGGATCTCCACTAGAAGGCTCGTGGTGGAAGTGGAATTCACGCATCAAGAGGTATATTCTACACTCTTAATTGATTCATGTTAATTTATGCAAAGATCTTGGTGTTAGATGTTTGAGTATGTGATACTTGTTTTCCGCATTAAGCATCTAAATTCCTACAGTGGTATCAGTTAGCCTATTTGCATAGATTAATGTGATCATGTTGATGCATGTTTTCCTTTATTTTAATTCATTTAGGTGAGGGTATTAGCATGAGGATATTGTTTGCATGATTAAAATTGGATTTTAATCTAGTGGGAGTATAAAAGTTGTTTATACATTTTTTGATACATATATATATACATATATAATTGTTATATTATTTCATGTTTTAGTTAAGTTGTTAATTAGAATATGATGTATATATATATATGTATGATTCATGATTTGCATGCTTTGAAGTTTTTATGCTTAATTTGATTATGTATAATTTCATGGCATGAATTCTTGAATATGAGGTCAAGTATGATTTAGTTATGCATAAAAGTGTTTTAGTGTATAAAGAAAATCATACGCATTTCGATTAAAATTGCCTGAATTGAAATCGGAAAAGCGGAAGAAGTGAGCTTCTCGCAAATCGTGACGAGCATCGCGGGTCGCGACCACTGGTCGCGAGTCGCGACCTATCTCGCGGGTCGCGAGCAGTGTTCTGCCTCGCTTGGCTCGTTTGCTTTTTCAACGGATAAAAACTTTAAGATCCGTTTATCCCTTAATGCATATTAATAAGTTATTATGCATGGTATCCTATGTTAATACTTAAATGAATTAAAATTATGATGGGAGTTTCATTTTGTGACATTTAATTTTATGTTAGGATGTTAGTTTTAATAAGTTGATTAATTCTTGCATGCTAATGTTTGTGATTAAATGTCATGCAATGCTTTTATGTTTTAATATGATTAAAATATATGTGGTACCTTAGAGTGCTTATGTATTTTTCTTTAAATTTAATAGTTGTTTAAATTTGTTAGATTAATATTATAATGCCCTTGGGAGATAAATTCTAATATGATTAAATTTATTTAGAGGTACTAACCATTTAATTTAATATGAGATTAAATTTGGTTGATGTTATTATGTTTTAAAGTTGTTGAACCATAATAATTTATTTTAATAGTTGATTAAAATGCATGTTCTATATATATGATATTATGATTGCATGCGGTGACTAGTATGGCCCAAACTTGGATAGAAAATACGATCTGCGTATCGTTAATGTATTTTTTTAATCTAAATACGATCTGTGTATCGTTGGTATTTTTGTAATTTTAGTTTAAAATTCCAAAAATTATTATTCAAGTTGTCATAAGAAGAATGGTGATTCAATCTTATTCCATGAAGCACAAGGATGGAGATCCAAGGTGATTCAAGAATGGAGACCTTAAAGAGTAGTCTTTAGAGTTAGGGGCCATACTAGGATCACATTTCATTTTATGCATTTAAATATTGCTTTTGAATGCTTTCTAAGTTTTATTATGCATGTGATTTATTTTTGCAATGAGTTCACTAGTAATTAAATCACATAATAATTTACTTAGGTCCCTAAAGCTAATATTGGGTAATTGCTTTTCCAAATAAACATCTACTAAAAATCTTGATCGTTAGTAATAGGTTCTGCCAAAGCAGAGTGTTACTTCCAATCTTGGGCTAAGTAGAGTAAATTTCCGAAATTTGCATGTTTAGTTTGGTTTGGCCCAACAAAATCATCAAAACGGTTTTGGATTTTGAAGCAAAGGGTTGGGTTTTTGTGTTTGGGTGACAAGTTCTGTCTAGGATTAGGAAGGCTTTCCCCAACGTTGTGGGTAACTTCCTTACCTGGGAACTTTCTCACCTTAGCAATTACCCATCAACTAAGAATTACAATTGTTGTAATTAGTAAAAGAGTTTACTTACCTTTTAAATTTGGTTTTAAGTTGAGGCCAAAGTCCACTTATAAATCATATTTGATAGGATCTTAGAATCACTTGATTCAAAAGGGACATTTTTTTTATAAATTGGTCAAGTGCATAGCTTTTATTTTAAAGTGTTTAAAATTTGTTAAAAGCTATTGATGGTAAACATACTTATTACTTTTGCATCTTCTATGTAGATATCATGTCTGGTAACAACAATAATTCACCTTTTAACTTACGTTCAATCCTTGAAAAGGATAAGTTGAACGGGAACAACTTCCTTGATTGGGAAAGGAATCTGAGAATTGTTCTTAGATCCGAAGGTCGAGAGGATGTTCTTGAAACCCCGATCCCGGTTTTAACGACCACCTCTCTCGAAGCCGAAAAGGCGGCCCATAAGGCCATTGCAGAAAGGTCGGTAATTGTTACCTGCCTTATGCTCGCGGCTATGGAACCAAGCCTTCAAAAGAGGTTTGCAAGCTTGGATGCCTGCAGTATTATCCGACAGCTGAAAACCATGTTTCAGTAACAAGCTCGGATAGAGAGGTATGAAACTCACAAGACTATTCTTGAGTGTGCGTTAGTCGAAGGCAAGCCAGTCGCCACTCATGTCTTCGAAATGATTGGTTATTTCGAGGCAATGGAGAGGTTGGGCTTTCCTTATAGCCAAGAGTTGGCTACGACATCATACTACACTCACTTCAATGAAGGCTTCAACCAGTTTAGGTTGAACTTCAATATGAATGGGGTGTCGAAAACCCTTGCCGAGTTACATGGGATGCTCATGACTGCCGAGCAAAACATCTCTGTTGCACCTAAGAAGGAAGTTCTTATGGTTCAAAAGGGGAAGGGTTTTAAGAAGGAATGGGCTGGCAAGAAAAAGCAAGACAAGGGCAAGCAAGTTGCCGCTAAGACTGCTGATAAGCCACAGGCAAAGGCAAAGCCAAAGGTGGCCGCAAATGCCAAGTGCTTCCATTGTAGTCAAATTGGCCATTGGAGGCGTAACTGCCCAAAGTATCTGAATGATAAGAAGTCTGGGGCTTCTTCTTCAGGTATCTATGTCATTGACATTAATTTATCAACATCTACTTCTTGGGTATTTGATACCGGTTGTGTTTCTCACATTACTTCGAATGTGCGGGGACTAAGAAGGAGTAGAACCTTGGCTAAAGGGGAGGTAGAACTGCGCGTTGGAAATGGTGCAAGGGTTGCGGCCGTTGCAGTTGGGACTTATAGTCTACCTTTGCCATCTGGTTTAATATTAGAACTTAATAACTGTTATTATGTTCCTGCTATTACCAAAAACATTATTTCTATTCCTGTTTTGGATAATGAAGGGTTTTCATTTACAATTGAGAAAGGTTGTTTCTCTGTTTATTTGAATTCAATGTTTTATGCCATTGCTAAAAGATCTAATGGTCTATACTTCCTAGAGTTAGACAAAGATGTCCTTAACATAGACAGTAAAAAACATAGATCAAGCGATACTAATCCTACTTACTTATGGCATTGTCGTTTAGGACATATAAACGTGAAACGCATTCAGAAGTTACATAAAGATGGACTTCTAACATCTTTTAACTTTGAGCCATTTGATGTATGTGAATCATGTTTAATGGGTAAAATGACAAAGTCACCTTTTACTGGAAAAGGTGAAAGGGCCAGTGATTTATTGGGTCTAATACATAATGATGTGTGTGGACCAATGAGCACAAAAGCTAGGGGAGGGTTTGGATACTTCATTACTTTTACCGATGATTTAAGTAGATATGGATATGTCTATTTAATGAAGCATAAGTCGAATCGTTTGAGAAATTCAAAGAATTCCATAATGAAGTCCAAAACCGACTTGGCAAAACAATTAAAGCACTACGATCCGATCGTGGTGGTGAATATTTGAGCCAAGAGTTTAGTGATCACTTGAAGAGTTGTGGAATTCTTTCCCAACTCACTCCGCTCGGAACACCTCGGTTGAATGGTGTATCCGAAAGGAGGAACCGCACTCTACTTGATATGGTTCGGTCTATGATGAGTTTTGCCTGATCTTCCCATCTCCTTTTGGGGATATGCTCTGAAACTGCTACTTTCACACTTAATCGAACTCCATCAAAGGCAAAGTAGAAAAGACTCCATATGAGATGTGGAGTGGAAAAATTCCAAGTTTATCTTTTCTACGTATTTGGGGTTGTGAGGTTTATGTAAAACGTTTACTTTCGGATAAACTCGCCCCTAAATCGGATAAGTGTTTCTTTGTGGGTTATCCCAAAGAGACCAAGGGCTATTACTTCTACCATCGAACCGAGGGCAAAGTGTTTGTTGCTCGTCGTGGTGTCTTTTTTGGAAAAAGATTTTATTTCCAAAAAGGCAAGTGGGAGTAATATATTTCTCGAAGAGGTTCGAGAAAAGCAACAAATGGACATAGTTCAACCTATGTTAGAGTCGAAGCACTAGTGCCCGTTGGGGAATCTTCTCCCATAAACGACCAAGTGGTTGGAGGACGTGCATCATTTCCCCGAACCCCCTACTGTCCCACTCGAATCTAATTCGTGCGAAAATTCTCAAGTTGTTGAGAAGAAAATTTCTCTCGTTGCGGCCCCTCGTAGGAGTAGTAGATCAAGAATACCAAACAAAAGGTTTGTTGATTTCTTGTTAACCGAAAGTTCTGAGATAATGATCTTAGAATTTGAGGAACCTACTACCTACAAGCAAGCTTTGATGAGTGAAGACTCCGAAAAATGGCTTGAAGCCATGAGGTCCGAAATGGCATCTATGTCTGAAAATCAAGTATGGGACTTGATAGATTTGCCTGATGAGGTTACACCTATTGGTTGCAAATGGGTTTTCAAAGTGAAAACAGACAAAGATGGTAACATTCAGGTTTACAAAGCAAGGTTGGTTGCAAAAGGGTTTAAGCAAGTTCATGGTATAGACTATGATGAAACCTTTTCACCAGTAGCAATGCTTAAATCCATTCGGATACTCCTAGTGATTGTTGCCTTTTATGATTATGAGATTTGGCAAATGGATGTAAAAACGACTTTCTTGAATGGGTTCTTGAAAGAGGATGTGTATATGACACAACCGGAAGGTTTTGTGGATCCAGAATATCCTAGGAGGGTATGTAAGCTTCAAAAGTCCATTTATGGATTGAAGCAAGCATCCCGGAGTTGGAATCTTCGTTTTGATGAGGCAATCAAACTGTTTGGTTTTCTCAAAAATGGAGAAGAGTCTTGTGTTTACACTAGTGGAAAAAACCTTATATGTCACTTAGTATCAGATGCGGTTTTTGTAAAACCGCATCCGAAAATCAACCAAAAAATGAGAGGGATATTTGGCCAAAAAAATCGATGCGGTCCTAAAAAACCGCATCGATTAAAAACCGATGCGGTTTTTTTAAAATCGATGCGGTTTGGTGGACCGCATCGATTTGTGTGATTTTTTCAATTCGGCCCAAAGACAAAAAAAACCGCGGTCCATGAAACATAAACGAGCCCAAAAACCTAACCTATCCCCCTCTCTCCTAACTCCCTCCTCACAAAACCTAACTCCCTCCTCTCTCCTCACATGCGGCCCCTCTCTCTCCCTCAAACCCTAACTCCCTCCCTCTCTACGCCTCCCACTCTCCTCAAACCCTAACTCCCTCCTTTCTCTCACTCAAGCCCAAATTCTCACTCACCCCTCTCTCTCTCTCTCGTCGAGCGAAAAAGAACATAAAAAAGGATCAGAAAAAAGAACGAAAATGAAGTGCGAAAATAGAAGATCGAAAATGAAGAACAAAATGAAGAGCGAAACGAAGAACGAAGAATCGAAGATATGTACACAAGAAATTGGTTCGTTTGAGTTTTTGGATCTAGTTTTAGGTGTTTTTTTTTTTTCGTTTTATTTGAGATTTTGTTTTAGATCCGGTTTTAGATTTAGGTATTTATTTCGATTTTTTTAGGCTTCCATTTTCGTTTGATTTTTTTGTTCGAACACTTAATTTTCCTTCGTTTTCTATAATTATTTCCTTCGTTTTCTAATTTTCGTTTTTTTCGTATATATTGCAATTTTAGATCTAATTTTCGTTTCGTATATTTCAATTTTCGTATATTTCGTATATTACAATTCTCGTATATTTAGTTTTTTAGATCTAATTTTTGTCGTTTATTTTGGTATAGTTCTTAATTTTTGTCGTTTATTTTGGTATAGTTATTAGTGACTTGGATAATTATTGTCATTTATTTTGGAGTTTTCTTAATTTTCGTATAGTCTCAATTTTTAGGTTTGTAATTTTCTGTATATATATTAAATTCTTATTTTTGTTTATTTGTGTCATTTTTTTTATTTATATTAATCATGAATTTATGTTTAGTTTATATATATAAATTCTTGTTTATATGTATTTTGTATAATTTTCGTTTACGTAGATATTTTTATTGTTGGTATATAATGTTTGGTAATAATGTATATTTTTTATTGTTGGTATATTAATCATGAATTTATGTTTCTGTTAATTTTCATTTCATAATTTTCGTTTCTGTATATATATAATATGCGTTTGATAATAATGTTGTGCCCAAAATTTATATGTTTGGTGATATGTTGCGCCCAAATCTCGATTGAGAGGAATGTTAAAGTTGCGGACACTGGCAATGCGGAGTGCCCGCAACTTTTTTTGACCATTTTTCACATACCGATGCGGTTCTTATGTAAAACCGCATCGGTATGTAGATTTACCGATGCGGTTTTAAGGTAAAACCGCATCGATAAATCATTTTATGATGCGGTTTTGGACCGCATCAGAAAATTTTTATAAGCTGCTGCGAACCCACCTGATGCGGACCAAAACCGCATCAGAAAGGCCAGTTTTGACCGCATCAGGTAGGGTTTTTTCCACTAGTGTTACAAGAAGGAAAGTGGGAGTAACATAGTTTTCTTGGTCTTATATGTAGATGACATACTTCTCATAGGAAACGACATTCCCATGCTTGAGTCAGTCAAGGAATGGTTGAAGAGTTGTTTCTCTATGAAAGACCTTGGAAATGCTGAGTACATTTTGGGGATCAAGATCTATAGGGATAGGTCTAAGAGGATGATTGGACTTAGCCAACGAACTTATATAGATAAGATCGTTACTAAGTTCAATATGGAGAACTCTAAAAGAGGTTTTCTACCCATGCAACATGGTGTTTCGCTTAGCAAGACTCAGTGTCCTTCTGGACCTGATGAGATTAAGCGAATGAGTAATGTTCCTTATGCGTCGGCTATAGGGTCCATTATGTACTCCATGATTTGTACTCGCCCGAATGTTTCATATGCCTTGAGCATGTGTAGCGAGATTCCAATCAAATTCGGGTGACGCACACCGGAGTGCGACTAAGAATATCCTAAAGTACTTACGAAGGACTAAGGATAATTTCTTAGTGTATGGAGGTGAAAGTGAGTTAATTGTTGAGGGTTACACAGATGCGAGCTTCCAAACTGACAAAGATGATTTCCGATCCCAATCTGGTTTCATCTTTCGTCTAAACGGAGGGGCAAGTGAGCCGGGAAAAGTTCAAAGCAAAGTACCGTCACCGATTCTACAACGAAGTGAGTACATTCTTTGCGGCGGATGCAAAGAAAGGAAGTCGTTTGGATGAAGAAGTTCATTACGGAGCTAGGAGTAGTGCCTAGTGTTGGAGATGGTATTGTTTTACATTGTGATAACAATGGTGCCATAGCTCGTCCTAAGGAACCAAGATCACATCAAAGGTGTAAACATGTACTTAGGAAGTTTCATCTCATTCGAGAAATCGTTGAGAGAAAAGATGTAATAGTTAGCAAAGTTCATACGGATAGCAATGTCGGCGATCCTTTGACTAAACCATTGCCTCAGCCTAAGCATGAGAGTCATACTAGGGCTATAGGACTTAAGCATGTAGGAGAGTGACTTTGATTGTGTACTATTTACTTTTAATTAGTTCACAGTTATAGTTACTTTTGTGATATGTTTGGTTATGTTTATCAATAAACTGTTACGTTCAAAGTATTTTATAACGTTTGATAGGATTGTCAAATATGTGATTTGACGAATGAAACCCTATCCAGTGAACAGGAGTTATAATTTACCTTTGTCCCTAGTTCGAATCATTAAAATTAAACGTAAATGATTACTTGTTTGATGGACTAGATTGCAAGTTGATTGATAGCGCAGTTTCATGGGCTATGGGGACATCGAGATGTCTAGTCATTTGCATAGGCGTGTATAGTTGATACACGTTGGGCAGACCTAGTGGGAGTTCTCTAAAAGGTTTATGAGAATCTCATTAATATATTTAGTGGATTCCTTAGACATGAGTATGACACTATTCTTACTTAAGGATTAGTATGTTTTTTGACACTGCAAAACGTCGTGCCGTAAATGGAGGCTATAAAGGCAGTGATCGGAACTGCTACGAATTGAGTGGGAGTTTTGGTTATACAAGATTGGAAAAAGTCCTCCTAAGAGTTAGGATTGGTGTCTTGGCCTCTTGAAGAGCGAGAACTGAAAATGCATGGCCGTGCTCAAATGGATTAAGGAGTTAATCATTTGTTTCGACAGTTCAAACTCGGATTTCAAGAAACAACTTGAATATTGGTATGGTTTACATACGATGTTACCATGTCATCAAGTTAGACATTAAGCGACTTAAGGAATTTGAAGGTTACACACTTGTTCTTAGACAAGTGGGAGATTGAAAGGATTTTGTCCTCGATCAAGTGTAATAAACTAAATGTATATGGACAAATTATGAAGATAATATATTCAATAATATTAGGTGACCGCAACGTTTTGCTAGAAGCTAATTGCGGTTTGTTGGGCTAGTATATTTAGGCCAACTACTAATATGTATTGGGTCCTATGAGGTCACACAATGTGACAACCCTTGGATATTACCCAAATCCATTTGTGAAATGGGTTGGACGGTTTTAAAGATGGATGGAAGAGTTGTAACTCATGAGTTTATTAGGCTCATAATGTATGACATTATGAGGCAAAATAAAGCCTCATGAATCACCTCTTTGTAACCACCTTATATAATGATATGGGGGTTACAAAGGAGTGTAGATCATTACATCATTTTTAGTAGAGAAAATCTAATTTTCTTTGCTCCTCTCTCACTCCTCATTTTCGGCCATCACACCTCAAAAGCAAGAGGATTATTCTCTCTTCCGTACTAGCATACGTGGTGATCTAAGGGTTGTTCGTGGACCAACACTAGAGGAACGACGGTTGACGTTCTAAAGGATCTCCACTAGAAGGCTCGTGGTGGAAGTGGAATTCACGCATCAAGAGGTATATTCTACACTCTTAATTGATTCATGTTAATTTATGCAAAGATCTTGGTGTTAGATGTTTGAGTATGTGATACTTGTTTTCCGCATTAAGCATCTAAATTCCTACAGTTATCCTGACCCAGAAGAGCCTCATAATATTTAAGAAAAGCATTAGATACTCCTTCGGATGTATCTTGCCGAGATACCATCGGCATCATAAATGCTATATACTTGATTATGAGTTCTCCTTGCTAATACTCCGGTGAAACAAAGCCGTATTTTCATCTCCGGCTTTGATCCACTCCAATTTTGCCTTACGAGACAAAAAATTCCATGTGAGTCGATGCTTGACATGATAGTCTTTCACATCGGCTAGTTCAGCTTCAGCCCTCATTAAATCTCCAGGATGTTCATGCATCTTCTTCTGAGCTTCAATCATATGATCATAAGCTCTAGTTCATCCGCTTGAATGTACGAAAATCCTTCTATGTTCAAAGATTTCAAGGCCGGTTTTACATTTTTCGGTTTTTAACAACCTTATACATTCTAGTACCTTGCACTTACGTCTCCCAAGTTGCACTCACTTTGTAGCTTCAAAATGAGGAGAAAGCCTCCACATAGTATAATATTTAAAGGGATGTTTACCGTCTCTTACATCGGGATATACGGTTATCACAGGCGGGAGAATGATCATATTCACCTTCACAATGGAAGGAAGCTTCTGTTTGTGCAAAATGTATCTTGCCGAAGCTTGGTTAGCTAGAATTCTATCCAAGTTTGGAAAAGACTCTAGCATTACCCTGCTGCTTGTTATTCCAGGTAAAAAAGTTACCTGAGCACTTAATATCACTCATATCACAATGCTGCATACACAAGATCATATCCCTCATTTCAAGTTCTCTTACTTGGGAACCAATTCTTTCCTATATGCTCATCAAACAGTTGAAATCCCCACACATAACCCATGGTTCAACGATCAGTAAATTCCTCAAATCTTCCCATAATTACTTTCTTTTAACTCGTTCATTGAATCCATATATGAATGTGCAAAAGAAACCAGGACTACCACTTGCGGCTTCAAGTAACAATGTAACAATTAACTTGTTACTTTGATGATATTCACCTGAAAACTCCCTGGTTTCCAAGCTAGAACAATTCTCCCTCCTTTGTGGAAGTTTGAATTTGTAGTAAAGCACCAACCACTTGAACATTCTTTGGTAAAGGCTTCCTAAATTAACAACCTTAACCTTTGTTTCTAAGAGGCTAACAATACCAACGAAAGTACGTGGAATATCTTGTGTCACATCCTACGTTTTTTGATCCTTGTTAACACCTCTTACATTCCAACAAAGTATTTTATCCATCCACTTCCGGAGGCTCTCCCCCTCTTACTTCTTGTTCAACAACAACATCCACTAAATGTGCATCATTTTTTATCTTGTTGTTACAGTCACCCTATCCAAGACAATAAAGTGGTTACGAGTACTAGTCCGTTGCACATTAGATGATCTAACCCGATTGACTTCAATGCCTTTTGAAAACCATCGGGATCTACTTGAGACATTTTACTAGCTTGCTCTATAATCTTCTCCACATTCTGCTCTGTGTTATCTCCATTCTCCTTGCCTTGATTCACCCTTATTTCCACAATAGGAACCCCTTGTTGTTGCTTAGGCCTCCATATTTTCTTTTGCTTCTTCCTTCTGCAATCCGTGGCTAAATGACCCATCTCTTTGCAATGCTGGCAATGAAGTGGGATCCATTCAAATACCACTTGAAACTCTAGTAAGAGAACCATGTTCATTCTATAATTGCACTTACGTAGGAAATTTACGGTCCAATTTAACCTCAATCAAAATCCTTGCATATTGCAACTTATCTCGATTGATAGTTGCTTCATCTCTCTTAATTGGATCACCTAACAATGATGCGATCTTATGCAGTGACTTCTCTCCCCAATATTTGATTGGAAGCCTCAACTGCACCCAAACAGGAAGTGTTCTCAGGTCTTCCTTCTCAAAATCAACATCTGGATTCCAAGGTTTCACAATTACAGGCTTCTTATCAAAAAAAATAATGACCTGCCATTACAATATCCCTCGAGTCCATTGCATTGAATCTCACCAGATAAATACCTCTTTTAATCATTGCAACCTTATCCACCTTATATACCTTCCAGATTCGTCGTAAAAAACCTTCCATGACTTGTAATGGAGGATTAGCCCCCACTACATAACATATAATTCAAGAGTTCCAATAATCAATCTCATCCTGGATATCTTCAATTTCAATCTGAACTTGTTCAATTTCAGTGGATTCATTCATATTAGCATTGCCTACCACTATCGGTGAAATTTGTCCTATTTCATCATTCTCCAAATCAACATAATAATCAAAACATTGTAAGATAGGATGAGTACTCGATTTACGGAGTGATCGAGCTCGCGAACCTCCATGAATGGATTCCAACCATTCATTAAAAAGTATGCCTAATATCGAATGTTGTTGCAGATTTTGAATCGAAGATTTGGGAGTTAAAATCTCACCAATCCCTAGACCAAAATCCAAAGCCTCAATCCCCATGATTTCATCCATTGATCTTGTTTGCAATGCTTGAGAATCTGAAGAAGGACCTCTCGCTTTTTCCTTCACCTTACCAGAATCATTTCGTTGAGATTTTCCACTAGTTTTCCTTGCCATGGCACACGATGCAAAAGCACCGAAAGAAATTCGAGGTAAAATCGTCTCAATCAATGGAGTTACTATTCCATTGAAATCCTAGAGAGAGGAGAGAGTTTCTCTCACTAGAATTTGAAAATGTAGCTAGTGTCAATTTCAACTTCTTATTCTATTTATTTCCTTTCTTGTAATGGAGTCTTGTAATTTTTGAGTTAACCAACTCCTAACAGTTCTATTATGTGTTCTAATTATAAATTTACTATAAACGATATAACATTTAAATTTTTTAATTACATATTTAATTGTTTTTAACTCTTTTTTATTTATATCCCAATTGACTTCATTAGCTTTAAATGTTCTGAAAGATATCTACATATATATTCCTTTTTATCATTCTTATATCTATATATTAATACTGCTCCATAACCATTATTGGTTTCACTAGCATCTATTTCAACCATTATTGGTTTCACTAGCATCTATTTTCAACTATCCATAAAAATTCTTTATCTTCATCTGGAAAGCTTAGTTTTGGTAGTTTGCTAACTAATTCTTTAATTTTCTCTAAATCTTTTGTATCAGTAGCTTCCCATCTAAAATCATAATCTTTCTTTAATTTGTTAGTAAGTGGTTCAGTATATTGTGATAGTTTTGGTATAAATCCTCTAACCTGATTTACTATTCCTAAGAATTTTGTAATTCTTTCTTAGTAGTAATATCCTTTTGGCCGGAACTCTATAATTTTTTGGGCTATATGGTCTTGCATTTTTATTCCAGCCTTATTTATTTCAAATCCTAAGAATTCAATTTTTGTTTTAAATAATTCCATTTTCTTTTTCTTAATACTATTCCACTATTTTTTATTATTTCTATAAATTGTTTAAATAATTTATAGTGGTCTTCCCGTGTTTTGGAATATATAAGTAAATCATCTATATATACTACACAGTTTCATAATTGATTTAAATATTTATCTTAAAATATTCCATTCATAAAATCCATTACGTACTTTTAAAGCTGTTAATTGTTTAGATTCTTCAGTTAATTTTAATTGGTGAAAACCACTTTTACAATCAAACTTTGAAAAATAATTATAACCTTGTATTTGCCTCATTTTAAGTATCTTAGGCTCGTTTCTTTTGGGTGAATAAATGGAAATCCGGTCGGATCAGATCGCCTCGGTTGAATCGGTTTAGTTCAGTTAAGTTCAGATCAGATTAGTTCAGTTCAGTTCAGACTACAACTTATTGATTATTATTATTATTATTATTATTATTATTATTATTATTATTATTATTATTATTATTATTATTATTATTATTATTATTATTATTATTATTATTATTATTATATTCTTATTATTATTATTATTGTTATTGTTATTATTATTATTATTATTATTATTATTATTATTATTATTATTACTATTATTATTATTATTATTATTATTATTATTATTATATTTTTATTTTTATTATATTCTTAGTAGCATATTCTCGTAAAATTCCAAATTCATCAATAAACAAGTGGGATTTTTGTTTGAAGATATTATTCAAGGTTTCTGATTGTAGCAAGTCTTCCCTAATTATAGCAATATTTTTTAAAAATATATGTCAAATATAGTTTTGTAAATATAGGAGTAGTCAAATATGTGTAAATATAGTTATATATTTTGTAAATTGGGCAAGTCAATATTATGTTACTTAGAATTAGGAGTCATGCATGCTATTGTTACTATTCTACAGTATTAGCCGTGAAACACGCTATTGGTTTTGTATATATTGACTTGCGAATAGCAATCTTGGAGGAAAATATTATATTAATAATATTATTACTTCATATCATTATTATTCTGCTTGTTATTATTAATATTTACTCAATTCATAAGAATATTATTATTTTGCATATTATTAGTATTAGTTTTAAATTCATTTATTATTATTATTATTATTATTATCATTATCATTAATATTATTAATTATTATCATTATCAATGATGATAAAAATATTACTCTACTTGTAATTATTAAAAATACTCAATTCGGATCGCCCGCTTCGAGATCGGATCGTTCGATTCGGCTCATACCGGCTCGGTTCGGTTCGGACTTATTCATTTCGCTTCGGTTCGGTTCGGGACTTATTCATTTCGATTCGGTTCGGTTCGGACTTATTCAGTCCAAAAGAACAGAGCGTTATTTGGTATGGGGTAGTTATAAGGAATAGTTTTTGCATTTAAAATTCTAAAATCTATAACCATCCTTGTTTTTCCTTTTTTTTGTTCGTAATGATTATTAACTATAAACGCACCACTACTATGTTTTGAATTACTTGGTCTAATTAATTTTCCAACTAATAATTCCTTTTCATCTCGTTGTGTATTATTAAAGGGTTTTTGGGATATTATGCTATTTTGGTCTTTTAACGTTATTTTTATTTCAGTTTTGTGCTTATGCCAATTAGCTAAAGGATTGTCATTGCATAATTCTTCTAACTTGGTTTTTAAAGGAGTAAACTTATCTAAATGTAATAAACCAATTTCTATAATTTCTAAATTATTGATATTTTCCCTTTTCTTGTCATTTTTGGACTAATTTTGCTTCTTCTCCTATTTTACATTTTTTCCCATTCTATTGGTAATCGTTTTCTATTTTTAACTACTTTAGCTTTTAACCTATGTCGACAAAGGGTAAATAAAGTAAGAAATTATTTATCTATACTAAACGGTTTATATTGGTTTAAGAAATTAGTTCCTAATATAATATCTTTTCCTACTAATTCAAAGCAATATACCTTAGGTATAATAAGTATTTTGTTCCAAATTTGTATTCGTACATTTGTTTGATAAAGAGTAATTTTACTACTATTATTATTAAAGCCATTTATCTTAAATGGTGTATTTAACCTTTTCCATTTTGGTCAACAGTTTTCTTTCATAATTGTTATTTGTGCTCCTGTATCTACAATTGGTGTATAATATCTACTTTTATATCCTTCAAAGATTATTTTTATTAGAATATAAATTAAATTACTCATTTTTATTAAGGATTGGTAAGTTATTTTTTATTTTGCGTATTTGTTGTTCTAATATTTTTATATCTCTTAGTTTCTTTTGTTCTTTGTCAGATAATATTCTTATACTATCCTTATGACATCCTGCACATATTATGTATTGCAGTCTTTGACTTATATAGGCTTTTTCTTCTCTAGCTATTTGTATATGTTTTTGTATTTTTATTAATTCGTCTAGACTAGGTATTACATTACTCATTGATTATTCTAGTTTTAGATTAGGTTTGATTATAAGTAAATTCAAAATAATCTTGCTCTATTTTCCAGGATTTCACCTTTTCTAAAAATTCTTTTCCTAATACTATCTCATTTTTTAGGGTTATAACATATTTAATATTTATTTCTTGTAGTGCAATTTTTGTTGTAAGAATTATTAATCTAAAATTTTCATTAATGTTTACTATTTGGTTTGGCAATTTTTCTAATGGAATAGAATTGCTTTCAGCATTAATATCTAGCTTTACTGTAAAAAATTTTGTTCCTATTTGTATGATTATATAATACTCTTGTGATTTTATTTGAATAGGTAATTTCTCGTTTCGTTCATTTTTTCGGGATCTAGAAATACTTAATCGTCTTTTTACTATATCTAGGTCTTCATAACTTGGTTTAGAATATAATTTTAAGCCTTTTTCTATAGGTAATATAAGATCAGTAAAAGGGGTATCTATAGTAATTGGTCTTAATTTGTTTTTAGTGTCAACTTGATGTTGATTAGTTAATATATAAGCATTTTTACATTGTACCGTCTTAACTTTTGATCCATTTGTCATGTTTATTCCATCTAATTTCCAATATAGGACTAATGTTTTTTCTATATTCTGATCAGTTAGACTTATTGAGTAATTTGGTTTAATTATGAATCTTACTTTTTGATAAATAAGATTTCCTTTAAGTTGTGCTATAATAGCTTGTTCTATAGGTGCTTTAATTCAATCCTTAGCTAATTGTAATTCTAAGAGAGTATCTATTCCTTCTTTAAAACAGGCTTTTATTATTATTTCTACAGTCGCTAATTCTACAAATCTAAATGTGATTGGTTTCTTTTTTAATACGTTGTTAATTTTAGCTATTTCTTCATTTAATACTTCCTGTGTAATTAATGAGATTTTAATGTTACCTTGTACTTGTGTTATATCTATAACATGCTCTCTATCAGCTATAACTAAATATTCTTCCTTTTTCTTTTTAAAATACCTAGTTATATCAAAATCAAATTTCTTTTCAATTATTTTATTGGTCGGGCGATAAAGTGAATCCTTCCTATTTCACTTCATTATATTTTTGTAAATAAAAAGTGGCTCTTTGATTTTCATGTTGTATAGTAATATCTTCATCGTAATCAACTTCTTGTAATTCTTTATCCATTACTATCAGTTTCAGTATTATTATCTTCTTCACTACTTATTATTTCATTAATTTTGTTGCTATCTGTTTCATATTCTAAAACATATATTTCTTCATCTGGTGGTATATTATTTTTTCCTATTTCATATTCAGCTATATGTAATTCAGTAAAATTTATATTTTTGTAATTTTATTAGCGTTTTTATTTGTTTTAGTTTTACATTCTCTTGCTATATGTCCTATCTCGGCCACAATTATAACATCTTACATCTTTTTGGGTTATTAGCATACTTATAAACTTTTCTTTTAACAAAGTAATTTCTATTTGATTTTTTCTTGTTCCTATATTTTCCATAAGGTTTGAATCTTTTATACCTTCTTTTCTTTAGTTTGGGTCTTTTATTTTTATATAATTTATAACATCCGAATTTTGGTATTTCATATTTTTCACAACAATTACTTATTTTAGCTTGTTTCCTAAATGCTTTTTGGTTAATAACTTCGATACAATAATTTCTATACCATGTTTGTAAAAATGCTATTTGTTCTCCTAAAGTTCTGATTTAGGTTCTTTAGTATATGCTTCTTGTACCATAGTGTTTATAGGTATAGGTAATTTCTCAAAATATAATTTTCGAAATACAACCATTTCTTCGGGTTTTTTCGGTTCCTAATTCATAATAATTTAATTGGAATGCACAATTGTATCTGTTTAAATCTTCTAGACACATAGAACATATTTCCATATTATATAATTGGGATTTACTATATTCTTTCTTAGCTTACGCATGTTTTAAATATGTACATAAGCTTCCAAATTCCCTTCTAATTACATGTTCATATTTCTTCAACATTTGTGTTAATTTTGTCATATCTTGTCCTTCTATTTTAGTACTTCGTATTTCTCTTAAATCCTTTATTTCTATATTAGCTAAATAATTTTTAGCTATTCCTGTAATTGTTCCTTCAATATAGTTGGATGCCATATTAACTGGTATTTTAGCTTCTATTAATTTTGCATTTATTCTAGCTACCCAATTTTGTATATCTAATTCCACATTTGTAGAAATTATTTTATCATAAATAAAATACAAATACTAGAACGAGCAACATTAAGTGATAATTCTAATTATGATGACATTGAAAGAGCATTAAAACCTTTTGATAATCAAATAGAACCACTTGAATATACAAATTAAAGAACGAGGAAAATATAGCCGATAAAATACAAGAAGACTATATTAAATATACATTAAATAGAAGACCAAGTCTATACATATGAGTGAACTAGAACAAGAAGAAAATTTAGGAACAAATCTAAAAAATAATAAATACAAACATATTATTAATCATACAACTAATAAAAAGATAATAAGAATAATGAAGATAAAATTGAATCTAGTAATACTAAAGTACCACTAGAACTAGAAGAACAAGGTTATGAAATCCTAGAAAAGAAAATAACTAAAGAATATTCACAACTATTTCCGAATTACTTTTTAACTAAAAGAATAGAAATTGAATATAAAAGAATAATAGAGTAATCTTAATAATGAATAAAAATGAAAAAATCATTGATGAAGAAATTATCGGATACCCCGATGGTCCATTTAAGATATACAAAACCAATCAAGATAGACAATTTGCATAAATTAGTGAAGGAAAATTATATTTAATAATAGACAAAAACAAATGATATTAGAAACAAGATTTGATGGAGAATGATGATTAGCTAAAGAAAATGATTTAGTACAAATAACAAATATATAAAGTAATTATCCGTAAAATAAAACAATTAATGATATATATAAAAAATTAGAAAAGTTATAAAGAAAATATGATGAAAGAATGAGAAAAATGAAAGAATCTATCAAAATAGTACATATTAATACCAAACAAATATTAGATAAAGTTTAGAGAGTAGAAAATAATGTTAGTAAAGAAATACAAAATCTTAAAATAGAGCATAATAATAGGTTTGATAAAGTAGAAGAATAGCTATAAGCAATATTAAAGCTAACAACGAAATATCGAAATGCATGAATCGGAGGGAAGAAACAATAAATAATACTACAATAGAAGCCTTAAATACTAGTGAGAACCCTTTATGTTAAAAACCAAAGGAACCACTTAAATGAAAGCAAAAACTTTAAAATGAGAAAAATTCCTAAAAATGAACAACAAAACATAAAATGAGTAGAAACATTAAATTATCAAAAACATAAAATGAACAAAAATGTGAAAGGAGAAAACGTAAAATGAGCGAAAAAGTCAAATGAGAAAAAACATAAGCGAAAGCAAAACATAAAAGGAGAAAAAACGTTGTGAAATGAGCAAAAAAATGTTAAATGAGCAAAAACATAAAATAAGTAAAACATAAAATGTGCAATAACATTGTGAAATGATCAAAATATGTATATACATATATATACATATGTATACACATATATATACATATGCATACACATATGTAGGTTTAAGTCCATATGAGAACCA
>CANSZD010000335.1:1145000-1202544 GCA_947648045.1 Beta corolliflora | reverse complement strand
GGTCACTAGCCATGATATGAAACTCACTTGCATCTATGCGGCGCGGGATCGAATCCTTTGAAGGCGAGCAAGTGTATGTCCTTTTTGTAATTTTGGTTACGGGCAACGTAAGATTTCATTAGATCATTATATTATTTTTTTATTATATATTTTTTGCCCATTTCTACGTTATTTAGAATTATTATTAACCACATAAAAATTTTAACTCAAATATGACATATTTCTCTTTAAACGTTTTGATCCATGACAAACGTGTTTGTACACAAACTTCAAAAAAAGATGTTTGATCCATGACAGACGCTTTTAAGGTACGTTTGGGCCAAGGCCCATATGCTTCTCCTTAATTACACTTTAAACCATATGAAAAGTCATCATCAAAAACTAAAATGTACTCCAGTTTATTAATGTAAATTTTCTCGATGTCAAAAAAAAAACTAAGTATTTTGGCATTTACATGATCCTAACACAAGATTCTTTCAGTTGTAAATTGACCAAACAAAAACTTGTGTAAGTATCTAACTACTTGTTAGGTATCTAAGTATCTAACTACTTGCGTAAGTCTTTTAATGAGATATAATTATAAACTTTATTATATTTTATTTTGAAATAATAAGCAATAATGTTATGTTCGATTCATGGTTAAGCTTTCATTTTTCATTTCAAGGGTCACATCTCCGATACCTTATAACTACACAACATCTATACAAATACTTTCTCCTTTCTTTTTCTATTGCAACAATGAGATTTTGACACTATTCACTCTCCGCCCTTTCACTATCTCTTGTGATTTTTACGTAAGGAAAAATATAGTCATGTGGGATCTTGTTAGATTCGTTAACCAAGGACAACATAAATGTTAAAATAAACAATCGGATTTTTAGAACCATTGTCAATTTGTTTTAGGTAATGACCCGTTTTACTTTGGGCGATTACCTAAACTATTATCAAATACCTAAACTACGCTCTTTCGTACCGGTCATGTCCTAAAACATTGGCTATTATTTGCCACTTTTTGTATTTTTTGTCCATTAAGAAATTGAAAAGTTTGAGGAGAGTGTATTGATGGTACACATGGACACAAAACATTTATATTAGAAGTTTGAGGAGAGTGCCACGTGGCGAGGAGAATGTATTGATGGTACACATGGACACAAAACATTTATACTTCCACCGTTCTGTTTTAAATGAAACATTAGGTGAAATGACACTATTCATTGATCAATTTTGACTCCAATTTATCGCCATTATATAAAGAAAAATATAGTCAAGTGAGATCTTGTTAGATTCGTCTCGATGCATACTATCAAATTATAACTTTTTTTATATTTTTTACGTGTGCACAACTAAAGATATTAATGATTAAAGAAGCGCGTTGGGTTGCGTGAAAAAGCAAACGTTTCATTTAAAACTGAACGGAGGAAGTATTAGAAGTTTGAGGAGAGTGCCACGTGGCACATACACATTCATAGGCACGACTTTTGATATACTACCTCTGTTCTTTTTCAGTGCTTTCAAATCATGGTTTGTAATTTCTAGTGATAATTAGACTAGAATATTTCTACGTGATCAAACTCATTAAAGTAGGCTAGTATAACTCAACTAGTTAGTTCCTATAATAATTGTTTAGGTAATCGTCCAAAGAAACATGGGTCATTACCTAAATCAAAATGACAATGGTTTTAAAAAATGCGATTGTTTATTTTAACATTTATGTTGTCATTGTTTATTCAATAGGGATCTTGCTTCTAAAATTAGTGCTTCATAATTAGGTTCCTAATTTCTAGTGATAATTAAGTAAAATAGAAAAAGGAAAAATAAAAAGGAAACTACCTAGGGTGTAAGAGTGGAGGTGACAACCGTCAAGTACACATACATTTATTAATATGGAGAACAATCAACATTGCATTTAATGGCTGAGCTAGGGTGTAACGATGTTATCCGTTGCTCCATGGGATAGGAACAGTGCATTCAACTTATGCGTGTAGGATGAACAATACTGTACTTGAATAGTAAAAGCAAAAGTGTCGTTGTTTTAAGACATGACCTACGCTGGTTGGGATATGTCCTACTACATGGTTGATGGGAGACTAAACCAATCTTTTGGCAAGTTGGCACAAGTGATCCCAAGAGTCCTCTGTCTTATAATTGTTTCTTTATTTAAACCACTCCTAACTCCTAGCTTGGACCCTTATTTGACAAAAGTTAGTGGTTTTAATTTACACCACTAGTTCCAAGAAAAAACGCTCCCCTAATCCTTATAGAATATGATATGGGATAGATGAGTGATCAATTAGCTAGTGCTAGAAGAGCTGTCTTTAGAAAAACATAACAAAGGATCTATATAAACATTATCTAGATATCTATACTAATATATTAAAAGGCGTGCCTAAACAAGAAACGGTGCCACGTGGCGCTCTCCCTACGGGAGTTTTACTCCATGCAATCCACAACAATAAAAATAATTAGAAATTGCGTAGTATAGGGTTTGATCCCGGGACCTCAAGAACATATACTAAAGTCTTAACCACTAAACCAAATAACATTTAGTGTTAATAAAGTATAATATTAATAAGTAGCCCGGCCTAATAACTAGTTTGATAACTTAAAAACCGGTTTGATATGAAATAAATCTTTAACATTTCATATCAGTGTAGGGTAGCTTAAATACGCTTTCTAGTACGAAATTAAGATTTAACTTCTCATAGAAAGACTTTTATATATATAATTTTAGCATTCCATTCATTATGGCATGAAGCCAGATTACAATGGCAGCATTACCCAATTAACACAATTCCACCAATTACAGCTAATTTGTTGTTATCAAGGGAAGTTTATTAAGCAGCATGCCATTATTGCCATCCACTTCAATTAATTACCTTAGTCATTGCTATAGAAATTGGGTATTGAATCGTTTGTCAGTCTATAGGTTCTTTCGACCACTGTCTTCAGGACATTTCCTGATTTAAATTAATATTATACAGTTTAAAAAATAAAATAATGTTATGCAGTTTTTAACAAAAACCCTGAGTTAATGTTATGCAGTTTTTAAAAAAACCGTGAGTAATATTAACTGCTCATATCACACCATTTAACTGCCACATACCCATTTGTAAGTTAAGTACCATAGTTACCGTACCCATTTATTCAAAATAAATATTCGAAAAATACCATACCTTGATCTTATTTGTTGCAGTGACTTAATATTTATATATAGAGTAAACAGTGGGTAACATTTCACTAAACTTAACATAGATATTTAGGATATAGAGTAATTACTAACAGTTTTTCGTGAAACATAAGAAATGCAAACAAACTTTGAAGAACAACACTACGCAATTACGGAATACTTCTGCTATTTCCTGTTTGTACGACTAAGGAGCATGAAGTATGTGCATATAGTACTGAACCTTACACAACAGGCATGTAACCTCTTCAGATTCATATGAATCGAAGAAGTTCCAGTGTTGCATCTCTGTTCCTGGAGTTTGGTGACAGATGTTCTCGTACGATGCTCGACGCCTTCTGTTGAGATCGTGCATAGCGACATGGAGACCGTTCCTATTTAGGAAGGTTTTGAGCTTTCGAGCGTATGTGAATAACAACTCTTGCTTGGCAAATCAAACGAGGATGAATAACTCTTCTATACGGTCTTCATGGTATAACAATACCCCGCACACGAACTCTGCATAATCCGTGCCTATATTGCGAAGCTGATCCTGCGCGTCGTGAAGGTCACAGTGAACGAAGTAAATTTTTATCGCATCTCCAATCGCATCTTCAATGAGTGAAAGAGGCGACTTTGGTGGCGACGACGGTGGTGGTGGTGGTGGGGTTGATGACCTTGAGGATGATAATGAGGATGATGATGAGGATGATGGTGTCCTTGGCCTTTTGAGGGAGGATGATGATGGGCGTGAACTTGACGAAGCCATGGATACTGAATATTTTCGAAAGGAAACGAGAAAATATTTGTAGTGAACTGATGATGGGCGTGATAAGACTATATATCTCTATTGTATAAGCCAAGGGGGGAGTTATGGTGTCCCCCCATGAAAAGACTTATATACCACTAATTTAAAACATAAAAAAAACTATTCAAAATTTCTCATTCATTTCCTTAATTACAATTATGCATAATAAGAAAAGTTGTAAAATAAGAAAATTAACATAAAAAAGTTTAAGATTTCCATCAAAAGATTACTTACAATGAGGAAACTAGCATAACAAATAAATTTTTCAACAATTGTAAAGCCAAAAATATACAAAGTTTTCTTTTATCTAAATGTTCAATAACAATTACAAAGAATATAAATTAAAAATTCACAAAATTACCGAGAAAAAAAAGTATAACTCATCTTTGTATTTTTCAATTTCATAATTGTCGTAGTTACGATGTTATTCAAGCGAAATAGTTAAACCTAATGAGAAAAAGTAAGCATAGACCAACTTCTCTTATCTTCATTATTTTCAATCCTATGTTTGGTGAAAATAAATTGTAAGTACGAAGTACATGTTTATTTTTTGCATTAATATTAATGTTTTTTACGATTCTGAATATCAGTATTAATACTAATATGTTTTCGCACGCATTGCGTGCATACGAGGCTAGTCTCTATTATATAAGGCAACACATAGGGGACACCAAAAAATAGAAGAAGGTAAAAAAAGAAAAAAAAAGGAAAGATAATAACTTCTTTATTTATACAAAAAAGGGGGGTAAAAGAAATTTTTTTTACCAAATTTAAATTGAACATCAGTTTTTTGAAAAAATAACATACAAAGACAGTTCGCACGCATCTCTATTATATAAGGCAACACATAGGGGACACCAAAAAATAGAAAAAGGTAAAAAAAGAAAAAAAAGGAAAGATAATAACTTCTTTATTTATACAAAAAAGGGGGGTAAAAGAAAAAAAGGAAATTCCATCTAGTACCATTCAGTTTTTGCAAATTCCATTTGGTACCCAAATTTTAAGAATTGTCCAACTAATACCACTATAATTACACCTTAATTGCTACCATGACTCTACTGTTAACAAAAAGTTAGGAAACATTATGTTAGTTAGGTTATGTTGAGTTAGATCCCTTAAAATAAAAAGGTAAAACATTAAAACCTAATTACTAACCTAACTACGTAAATCCATTCACTTTCCTCCCTATTGCTAGTTGCTACTGCTCAAAATACAAACCAAAACAAAACAAAACCAAAACCCATCTTCTTCGTTGCTCTGCTTTCTTGGTTGGTCTTAGACAATTCTGCACCACCACCGAAGGTTGATCGAGATTTGCTCTGGGACAATTCTGCACTACCATCCGTAAGTCTTGTATTTGAGAAATTTTTCGCATGCTTTGTTCAATTTTACGAAGGAAATCACGAAAATATGCTTTGTTCAATTCTGTTTTCAATTTGCTTATCACGAAATTATGGCTTTTCAATTGGTTGATACTAAACTTCATAGCTTTGAATTGTTGTGATTAGAATTGATATTGATGTTGATGTTGATGTTGCTGTTGATATGGATAGGAGTGATTTGCTGGATGTAATCATTGATTACGAGGATGAACCAACTTCATACTGCAGATCAAGAATGCCCCTGTAGTTTGGAACTTACTTGACATGCATGCTCCTCTTTTTGGGAATGCCTCTGTTTTTATGACTTAAGTGTTGTAAGTACCTTTTTGATGATTTCTTAAACTCTAGCTTAATAAAACCAAATCTTTGCATGATATGTCGGTGGTAATACTTTATACCGCACTGAAAACATTATCATATGCAACGCTTTTAGCTTTATTACTATGCAGTATGCTTTCAAGTGAAAGCATTTATATCTGATGCTTGAGATAAGATATTCATATTGGCTATTGCACACTAGGATAAGATATTCCCTCGTAATAATCTTCACAGTAGGCGAAATAAGTTTTAGCTTTTGGAGGGAAGCACACATTTAAAAGGAATTGGTGTTAAATGAGGGAGGGAAGTTAGTTTATTAGTTAAACTAAGCAAACTTAACATTTTTTAACTTTTTATTAACAATAGAGTCATGGTAGCAATTAGGGTGTAATTATAGTGGTATTAGTTGGGCAATTCTTAAAATTTGGGTACCAAATGGAATTTGTAAAAACTGAGTGGTACTAGATGGAATTTTCCAAGAAAAAAAATTACCAAATTTAAATTGAACATCAGTTTTTTGAAAAAATAAAGTACAAAGACAGTTCGCACGCATCTCTATTATATAAGGCACCACATAGGGGACACCAAAAAATAGAAAAAGGTAAAAAAAGAAAAAAAAAGAAAAGATAATAACTTCTTTATTTATACAAAAAGGGGGGTAAAAGAAAATTATGTGAGAGTTTAACCACCAATCAACTACAATTTCACTGTTTAATGTTTCAAAATAAAGCATAATAAAGTCTTATAATTATATGTAAGTATGAGTACATAGACCAAGCCTTTTGATCTCTAACACTTTTATTAAGGTAATTAACGTTGTCTTACCCCCATTCCTTGGAAGAAATTTTTAAAAACAATTTATCATGCCATAAAATCATATTTGATAATTGTAACTGCCCGCGGCATCTTAAAATTATGCTTTATCTATAAGCTAATAACGAAATGTGAGAGTTTAATCCACTACAGTTTCAATGGTTTATGTTTCAAATAGACAATCTTTTTTTTTATCTCTAACACTTTTATTAAGGTAATAACATTCTCATTTTGGAACTCTATTTATTATTATTTGGCACTTCATAAGCACGCCAAATGGCTTCTAATAAGGATGCCAAATGTTGGATTTTGGAAAATTAGCCAATAATATAATAAATAAAGCATAATAAAGTCTTATAATTATGTGTAAGTATGAGTACATAGACCAAGCCTTTTGATCTCTAACACTTTTATTAAGGTAATTAACGTTGTCTTACCCCCATTCCTTGGAAGTAATTTTTAAAAACAATCATGCCATAAAATCATATTTGATAATTGTAACTGCCCGCGGCATCTTAAAATTATGCTTTATCTATAAGCTAATAACGAAATGTGAGAGTTTAACTACTAATCCACTACAGTTTCAATGGTTTATGTTTCAAATAGACAATCTTTTATTAAGGTAATAACATTCTAATTTTGGAACTCTATTTATTATTATTTGGCAATTCATAAGCACGTCAAATGGCTTCTAATAAGGATGCCAAATGTTGGCTTTTGGAAAATTAGCCAATAATATAATACGTATAAGATAAGTAAACTTCGTGTAAAAGAGACTCTGCCTTTTGGGCAAGTAATGATATAACACCAAATTATCAAAAAAATAAAATAATATAAGATAACTTAAGCTTAAAAAAAAAGAGAAAATAATAGTACTTCATACGTATTTTTAGTCTGAGGCAAGTTGAATAATTAATTAGTGTCAAACTGTCCAATATCATGTCATATCGACAATAACTTCCATTCCGGCTCCCAGAAGAAACCTATAAGGCTATAAGCCTTTAACATGCACCTGCATCATTACGCCTATTTTTATTTTTTTTGATAATTCATATCTGCAGTTTATTAATGACATGGGAGAAAGAGAACCTCAACTTATCACCAGGTATTCCTTCTCAGAAGAAGGAAGCTTTTATAGTGTTACCACACCCAATGATGAGGAGGATTCCCATCCCCTACAATTACAAACTTGGTCTATTACAAATATAAAATCAATTCATCATTACGCCTATTTTATCACTTCCAATGTAGAACTTTGACTTCACTGATCACGCAAACTTAATCAGGTTCTTTTGTACTTCAATTATATTTATTAAAGCAATTAATCATCAAATATTTGATACAAAAAATAAAACAAAAAATAAAACCTTAATTTTATACTACCATCTAAACACTACTTTGAGTGAAATAATGTCATAGAATAACCATTGGTGTCTCCTAAGAATGAATAGCAAATTAACAATTATTATCAATTGATCCTTATAGCAATTGATCAATATAAACCTTGGCTTCAAGAGAATACATATATATAATATCTAATTAATTACAAAGACAATAATACAATCTTGTTTCTTAAATTTTGGTTAATGAGTAAGAAACTAATAAGAATATAACAGATGCAATTAAATGGTGTAGTGGTTAATTTGTATGAATATAGCAGATGAAAGATCTGAACACCCTATTAGTGGCGAATTAAGGACATGACACAACATTTAATTTAATTGCGTTCAGTGGAGATAATAACATATTTGATAAGGCTATCATTTGTAAACCTTATCGGCTTATTATCCCATGGTGAGCCACTATGATCCGGGGGTTTCATCCATACTGAGACGCAAGAGCCATTGTGTTGTGTATTTTTCACCTTTAAGGACCTCCCATTTTTTTTCACCTTTAAGGACCTAACAAATCCTGCATTTAATCACATACAAAATGTGAAGTCCTGTATTTATGATTAACTCGATAAGATTGGCTTTATTAAAAAAAACATGTCGTATACACTTCAAAAATATATAATAAGGAGATCAGAGTAAATAATAAGGTCGTAAAAAAACATGTTGTGTACACTTCTAAAAAAAGGCACCGTACGAGGTCGCAACATTTGACATCTTTATTAGACGACATTTGGCGTGCTTATGAAGTGCCAAATCATTATCATTGAAATAAATAGAGTTTCAAACTGACAAAAATAAGTTTTTAGGCCGGGCGATTCCCCGGGTCAGTCACAATTATCTAAAATATTCTTATTCAAAAATTTTGTACTTTGTAGTTGATTTTATAGCTTTTTAGTAAAATTTTATCTATTGCAAAATTGAAGTCACTGTAGGGCCCATACCAAAAGGCCTCATACTAATGAAGTTGGTGAACTCTTATAAACTAGGTAACTCTTTCTTATCTCCCCGATGTGGGACTTGGTATGTATACCCAACAATCCTGCCCTAGGACGAAAGACCACTAAACCAATTAATTTTTCGTGTTACAGTTATGAAGTAAAATATTACTAAATGAAAATGTATAGAGTTTAAAATTAATAAAAACTAGTATATTGACAAGGGCGATGCCCCGGGTCAGTTACAGTTATCAAACATTAGCTTTTCGTAATATTTTGTGTAGTGCGAAATTGAAGAGAAATTTGTTAAAAACAACCTTTTATAAGCAACTTTTTCTCAAAAACAACTTTTTTAATTTTTTGTTGTCAAGAGAAACCTTAAACCTAAAAATAATTCTCGTGTTTATAGGGTTTATTTTATGCAACCAAATATGGCCAGGATACATAGCATGTAATAATTTATGTCCTAATCTTCTTTGATCATGTCCCTTAAGTAACCAATCTTTTACTGGTGTGAGAGAATTAGTTGTTCTCCCATAGGAAATTGAGCCAGGACATATCCAACGCCAAACTGGGTCACGTCCTAAAATATTGGCTATTGTCATTTACGAATTAAGTAACTGCTTAAGTAAATTTTAAACACATGACCCAACACAATAATCACCATTATTGTCTCCTAAAACAATTGAGACGATCGTTCAATAAACCCTCCGACACTCTAGATCTTGGGCATATTTGGTACAAGGGACGAAACCTGTAACCACTACTTTGAATGAGATAACGTCCAATAATCACCATTGGTGTCTCTTAATTAGGAATGAATACACGACATTATTGCATTGGTCGATTTAAGCACATGACCCAACACTTTAGGCTTAAAATAGGTAGATTTCCTTAGGGTCATGTCCTAAGATATTAAGAGTCATGTCTTTAAATAATAGCGACCAACACAATGACTATTGATTCATATATAGGAGACAAGACATTCTACACAACACTATGGGTATTGCGTTTCGGTATGGAAGAAACCCCCCGGACCATAGTGGCTCACCATGGGATAATAAGCCGATAAGGTACGAGGGATGACGTTATTGTATTTTTTGGAATGATTTATTCGAAGAGAAATATTAAGACAAACGATCGATCAATAAACCCTCCGACGCTCTGTATCATGGGCATATTTGGTACAAGGGACGAAACCCTCTAACCACTACTTTGAATGAGATAACGTCCAATAATCACCATTTGTGTCTCATAATTAGGAATGAATACACGACATTATTGCATTGGTCGATTTAAGCACATGACCCAACACTTTAAGTTTAGAATAGGTTGATTTCCTTAGGGTCATGTCCTAAGATATTTAGGGTCATGTCTTTAAATAATAGCGACCAACACAATGACTATTGATTCATATATAGAATAGGACACCAAAAAATAGAAAAGTACTTTAATTAAGTAAAATTGAAAAAGGAAACTGCCGAATTAATTAAAAGAAATAAAAAGATAAATAGGGCACTACAAAAAGAAAACAGTGAATATTTACAACACAGTTAGTAACTTCTCTCTCAACACAGTCAGTGAATAAAAAGGGCATGAATAATCTAAATTAGGAATGAATACACGACATTATTGAATTGGTCGATTTAAGCACATGACCCAACACTTTATGCTTAGAATAGGTAGATTTCCTTAGGGTCATGTCCTAAGATATTTAGGGTCATGTCTTTAAACCCTCCGACGCTCTGTATCTTGATATTTGGTACAAGGAACGAAACCCTCTAACCACTACTTTGAATGAGATAACGTCCAATAATCGCCCTTGGTGTTTCTTAATTAGGAATGAATACACGGCATTATTGCATTGGTGGATTTAAGCACATGACCCAGCACTTTAGGCTTAGAATAGGAAGATTTCCTTAGGGTCATGTCCTAAAATATTTAAGGTCATGTCTTTAAAAAATAGCGACCAACACAATGACTATTGATTCATATATAGGAGACAATATATTCAAAACAACACTATGGGTCTTGCGTCTCGGAATGGATGAAACCCCCGGACCATAGTGGCTCAGCATGGGATAATTAGCCGATAAGGTACGAGGGATGATGTTATTGTATTTCTTGAAATGATTTATTCGGAGAGAAAAATTGAGACAAACGATCGATCAATAAACCCTCCGACTCTCTGTATCTTGGGCTTATTTGGTACAAGGGACGAAACCCTCTAACCACTACTTTGAATGAGATAACGTCCAATAATCGCCATTGGTGTCTCTTAATTAGGAATGAATACACGGCATTATTGCATTGGTCGATTTAAGCACAGGACCCAGCACTTTATGCTTAAAATAGGTAGATTTCCTTAGGGTCATATCCTAAGATATTTAGGGTCATGTCTTTAAATAACAGTGACCAACACAATGACTATTGATTCATATATAGGAGACAAGACATTCTACACAACACTATGGGTCATGCGTCTCGGTATGGATGAAACCCCCGGAACATAGTGGCTCACCATGAGATAATAAGCCGATATGGTAGCTAGGAGGGATGACGTTATTGTATTTCTTGAAATGATTAATTCGGAGAGAAAAATTGAGACAAACGATCGATCAATAAACCCTCCGACGCTCTGTATCTTGGGCATATTTCGTACAAGGGACGAAACCCTCTAACCACTACTTTGAATGAGATAACGTCCAATAATCGCCATTGGTGTCTCTTAATTAGGAATGAATACACGGCATTATTGCATTGGTCGATTTAAGCACATGACCCAACACTTTATGCTTAGAATAGGTAGATTTCCTTAGGGTCATGTCCTAAGATATTTATTGTCATGTCTTTAAATAACAGCGACCATCACAATGACTATTGATTCATATATAGGAGACAAGACATTCTACACAACACTATGGGTATTGCGTTTCGGTATGGATGAAACCCCTGGACCATAGTGGCTCACTATGGGATAATAAGCCGATAAGGTACGAGGGATGACATTATTGTATTTCTTGGAATGATTTATTCGAAGAGAAAAATTGAGACAAACGATCGATCTATAAACCCTCCGACGCTCTGTATCTTGGGCTTATTTGGTACAAGGGACGAAACCCCCTAACCACTACTTTGAATGAGATAACGTCAAATAATCACCATTTCTATCTCTTAATTTGGAATGAATACACGACATTATTGCATTGGTCGATTTAAGCACATGACCAACCACTTTATGCTTAGAATATGTAGATTTCCTTAGGGTCATATCCTAAGATATTTAGGGTCATGTCTTTAAATAGTAGCGACCAACACAATGACTATTGATTCATATATAGAATAGGACACCAAAAATAGAAAAGTACTTTAATTAAGTAAAATAGAAAAAGGAAACTGCCGAATTAAATTAAAGAAAAAAAAAGATAAAAATGGCACTACAAAAAGAAAACAGTGAATATTTACAACACTGTCAGTTACTTCTCTCTCAACACAGTCAGTGAATAAAAAGGGCATGAATAGTCTTAATTAGGAATGAATACACGACATTATTGCATTGGTCGATTTAAGCACATGACCCAACACTTTATGCTTAGAATATGTCGATTTCCTTAGGGTCATGTCTTTAAACCCTCCGACGCTCTGTATCTTGGGGATATTTGGTACAAGGGACGAAACCCTCTAACAACTACTTTGAATGAGATAACGTCCAACAATCGCCATTGGTGTCTCTTAATTAGGAATGAATACACGACATTATTGCATTGGTCGATTTAAGCACATGACCCAACACTATAGGCTTAGAATAGGAAGATTTCCTTTGGGTCATGTCCTAATATATTTAAGGTCATGTCGTTAAATAATAGCGACCAACACAATGACTATTGATTCATATATAGGAGACAAGACATTCTAAACAACACTTTGGGTCTTGCGTCTCGGTATGGATGAAACCCCCGGACCATAGTGGCCCACCATGGGATAATATAATTAGCCGACAAGGTACGAGGGATGATTTTATTGTATTTCTTGAAATGATTTATTCGGAGAGAAAAATTAAGACAAACGATCGACCAATAAACCCTCCGACGCTCTGCATCTTGGGCATATTTGGTACAAGGGACGAAACCCCCTAACCACTACTTTGAATGAGATAACTTCAAATAATCACCATTTCTATCTCTTAATTAGGAATGAATACACGACATTATTGCATTGGTCGATTTAAGCACATGACCCAACACTTTATGCTTAGAATATGTAGATTTCCTTAGGGTCATGTCCTAAGATATTTAGGGTCATGTCTTTAAATAGTAGCGACCAACACAATGACTATTGATTCATATATAGAATAGGACATCAGAAAATAGAAAAGTACTTTAATTAAGTAAAATAGAAAAAGGAAACTGCCGAATTAATTTAAAGAACAAAAAAGATAAAAAAGGCACTATAAAAAGAAAACAGTGAATATTTACAACACAGTCAGTTACTTCTCTCTCAACACAATCAGTGAATAAAAAGGGCATGAATAGTCTTAATTAGGAATGAATACACGACATTATTGCATAGGTCGATTTAAGCACATGACCCAACACTTTATGCTTAGAATAGGTCGATTTCCTTAGGGTCATGTTCTAAGATATTTAGGGTCATGTCTTTAAACCCTCCGACGCTCTGTATCATGGGCATATTTGGTACAAGGGACGAAACCCTCTAACCACTACTTTGAATGAGATAACGTCCAATAATCGCCATTGGTGTCTCTTAATTAGGAATGAATACACGGCATTATTGCATTGGTCGATTTAAGCACATGACCCAACACTTTAGGCTTAGAATAGGAAGATTTCCTTTGGGTCATGTCCTAATATATTTAAGGTCATGTCGTTAAATAATAGCGACCAACACAATGACTATTGATTAATATATAGGAGACAAGACATTCTAAACAACAGTATGGGTCTTGCGTCTCGGTATGGATGAAACCCCCGGACCATACTGGCTCACCATGGGATAATTAGCCGATAAGGTACGAGGGATGACTTTATTGTATTTCTTGAAATGATTTATTCGGAGAGAAAAATTGAGACAAACGACGATCAATAAACCCTCCGACGCTCTGTATCTTGGGCATATTTGGTACAAGGGACGAAACCCTCTAACCACTACTTTGAATGAGATAACGTCCAATAATCCCCATTGGAGTCTCTTAATTAGGAATGAATACACGGCATTATTGCATTGGTCGATTTATGCACATGACCCAACACTTTATGCTTAGAATAGGTAGATTTCCTTAGGGTCATGTCATAAGATATTTAGGGTCATGTCTTTAAATAACAGCGACCAACACAATGACTATTGATTCATATATAGTTGACAATACATTCTAAACAACACTATTGGTCTTGCGTCTCGGTATGGATGAAGCCCCCGGAACATAGTGGCTCACCATGGGATAATAAGCCGATAGGGTAGGTACGAGAGATGACGTTATTGTATTTCTTGAAATGATTTATTCAGAGAGAAAAATTGAGACAAAAAATCGATCAATAAACCCTCCGACGCTGTGTATCTTGGGCATATTTGGTACAAGGGACGAAACCCTATAACCACTACTTTGAATGAGATAACGTCCAATAATCGCCATTGGTGTCTCTTAATTAGGAATGAATACACGACATTATTGCATTGGTCGATTTATGCACATGACCCAACACTTTATGCTTAGAATAGGTAGATTTCCTTAGGGTCATGTCCTAAGATATTTAGGGTCATGTCTTTAAATAACAGCAACCAACACAATTACTATTGATTCATATATAGGAGACAAGACATTCTACGCAATACTATGGGTATTGCGTCTCGGTATGGATGAAACCACCGGACCATAGTGTCTCACCATGGGATAATAAGCCCATAAGGTACGAGGGATGACATTATTGTATTTCTTGGAATGATTTATTCGAAGAGAAAAATTGAGACAATCGATCGATCAATAAACCCTCCGACGCTCTGTATCTTGGGCTTATTTGGTACAAGGGACGAAACCCCCTAACCACTACTTTGAATGAGATAACGTCAAATAATCACCATTTCTATCTCTTAATTTGGAATGAATACACGACATTATTGCATTGGTCGATTTAAGCACATGACCCAACACTTTATGCTTAGAATATTTAGATTTCCTTAGAGTCATGTCCTTTGATATTTAGGGTCATGTCTTTAAATAGTAGCGACCAAAACAATGACTATTGATTCATATATAGAATAGGACACCAAACAATAGAAAAGTACTTTAATTAAGTAAAATAGAAAAAGGAAACTGCCGAATTAATTTAAAGAACAAAAAAGATAAAAAGGGCACTACAAAAAGATGTCAGTGAATATTTACAACACAGTCAGTTATTTCTCTCTCAACACAGTCAGTGAATAAAAAGGGCATGAATAGTCTCAATTAGGAATGAATACACGACATTATTGCATTGGTCGATTTAAGCACATGACCCAACACTTTATGCTTAGAATAGGTCGATTTCCTTAGGGTCATGTCATTAAACCCTCCGACGCTTTGCATCTTTGGCATATTTGGTACAAGGGACGAAACCCTCTAACCACTGCTTTGAATGAGATAACGTCCAATAATAGCCATTGGTGACTCTTAATTAGGAATGTATACACGGCATTATTGCATTGGTCGATTTAAGCACATGACCCAACACTTTATGCTTAGAATAGGTAGATTTCCTTAGGGTCATGTCATAAGATATTTAGGGTCATGTCTTTAAATAACAGCGACCAACACAATGACTATTGATTCATATATAGTAGACAAGACATTCTAAACAACACAATGGGTCTTGCGTCTCGGTATGGATGAAACCCCCGGAACATAGTGGCTCACCATGGGATAATAAGCTGATAGGGTAGGTACGAGGGATGACGTTATTGTATTTCTTGAAATGATTTATTCAGAGAGACAAATTGAGACAAACGATCGATCAATAAACCCTCCGACACTCTGTATCTCTTTGTACAAGGGACGAAACCCTTCAACCACTACTTTGAATGAGATAACGTCCAATAATCGCCATTGGTGTCTCTTAATTAGGAATGAATACACGGCATTATTGCATTGGTCAATTTATGCACATGACCCAACACTTTTGGCATAGAATAGGAAGAATTCCTTAGGGTCATGTCCATATATATTTAGGGTCATGTCTTTAAATAATAGCGACCAACACAATGACTATTGAATCATATATAGGAGACAAGACATTCAAAACAACACTATGGGTCTTGCGTCTCGGTATGGATGAAACCCCCGGACCATAGTGGCTCACCATGGGATAATTAGCCGATAAGGTAAGAGGGATGACGTTATTGTATTTCTTCAAATGATTTATTGGGAGAGAAAAATTGAGACAAACCATCGATCAATAAACCCTCAGACTCTCTGTATCTTGGGCATATTTGGTACAAGGGACGAAACCCTCTAACCACTACTTTGAATGAGATAACGTCCAATAATCGCCATTGGTGTCTCTTAATTAGGAATCAATACACGGCATTATTGCATTGGTCGATTTAAGCACATGACCCAACACTTTATGCTTAGAATAGGTAGATTTCCTTAGGGTCATGTCCTAATATATTTAGGGTCATATCTTTAAATAACAGCGACCAACACAATGACTATTGATTCATATATAGGAGACAAGACATTCTACACAACATTATGGGTCTTGCGTCTCGGTATGGATGAAACCCCCAGAACATAGTGGCTCACCATGGGATAAAAAGCCGATAGGGTAGGTACGAGGGATGACGTTATTGTATTTCTTGAAATGATTTAGTCGGAGAGAAAAATTGAGACAAACGATCGATCAATAAACCCTCCGACGCTCTGTATCTTGGGCATATTTGGTACAAGGGACGAAACCCTCTAACCACTACTTTGAATGAGATAACGTACAATAATCACCATTGGTGTCTCTTAATTAGGAATGAATACACGACATTATTGCATTGGTCGATTTACGCACATGACCCAACACTTTATGCTTTGAAAAGGTAGATTTCCTAACGGTCATGTCCTAAGATATTTAGGGTCATGTCTTTAAATTACAGCGACTAACACAAAGACTATTGATTCATATATAGGAGACAAATTCTAAACAATTCTATGGATCTTACGTCTCTGTATGGATGAAACCCCCGGAACATAGTGGTTCTCCATGGGATAATAAGCCGATAGGGTAGGTACGAGGGATGACGTTATTGTATTTTTGAAATGATTTATTCAAAGAGAAAAATTTAGACAAACGATCGATCAATAAACCCTCCGACACTCTGTATCTTGGGTATATTTGGTACAAGGGACGAAACGCTCTAACCACTACTTTGAATGAGATAACGTCCAATAATCGCCATTGGTGTCTCTTAATTAGGAATGAATACACGACATTATTGCATTGGTCGATTTACGCACATGACCCAACACTTTAGATTTAGAATAGGAAGATTTCCTTCGGATCATGTCTTTAAATAATAGCGACCAACACAATGACTATTGATTCATATATAGGAGATAAGACATTCTAAACGACACTATGGGTCTTGCGTCTCGGTATGGATGAAACCCGCGGAACATAGTGGCTCACCATAGGGTAATAAGTCGATAGGGTAGGTACGAGGGATGACGTTATTGTATTTCTTGAAATGATATATTCAGTGAGAAAAATTGAGACAAACGATCGATCAATAAAACCTTCGACACTCTGTATCTTGGGCATATTTGGTACAAGGGACGAAACCCTCTAACCACTACTTTGAATGAGATAACGTCCAATAATCGTCATTGGTGTCTCTTAATTAGGAATGAATACACGACATTATTGCATTGGTCGATTTAAGCACATGACCTAACACTTTTGGCTTAGAATAGGTAGATTTCCTTAGGGTCATGTCCTAATATATTTAGGGTCATGTCTTTGAATAACAGCGACCAACACAATGACTATTGATTCATATATAGGAGACAAGACATTCTAAACAACACTATGGGTCCTGCGTCTCGGTATGGATGAAACCCCCGGAACATAGTGGCTCCCCATGGGATAATAAGCCGATAGGGTAGGTATGAGGGATGACGTTATTGTATTTCTAGAAATGATTTATTCGGAGAGAAAAATTGAGACAAACGATCGATCAATAAACCCTCCGACGTTTTGTATCTTGGGCATATTTGGTACAAGGGACGAAACCCTCTAACCACTACTTTGAATGAGATAACGCCCAATAATCGCCATTGGTGTCTCTTAATTAGGAATGAATACACGGCATTACGACATTGGTTGATTTAAGCACATGACCCAACACTTTAGGCTTAGAATAGGAAGATTTCCTTAGGGTCATGTCCTAATATATTTAGGGTCATGTCTTTAAATAATAGCGACCAACACAATGACTATTGATTCATATATAGGAGACAAGACATTCTAAACAACACTATGGGTCTTGCGTCTCGGTATGAATGAAACCCCCGGACCATAGTGGCTCACCATGGGATAATTAGCCGATAAGGTACGAGGGGTGACGTTATTGTATTTCTTGAAATGATTTATTCAGAGAGAAAAATTGAGACAAACGATCGATTAATAAACCCTCCGACTCTCTTTATCTTGGGCATATTTGGTACAAGGGACGAAACCCTCTAACCACTACATTGAATGAGATAACGTTCAATAATCGCCATTGGTGTCTCATATTTAGGAATGAATACACGGCATTATTGCATTGGTCGATTTAAGCACATGACCCAGCAGTTTAGGCTTAGAATTGGAAGATTTCCTTAGGGTTATGTCCTAATATATTTAGGTCATCTCTTTAAATAATAGCGACCAACACAATGACTATTGATTCATATATAGGAGACAAGACATTCTGAACAACACTAAGGGTCTTGCGTCTCGGTATGGATGAAACCCCCGGACCATAGTGGCTCACCTTAGGGTCATGTCCTAATATATTTAGGGTCATGTATTTAAATAACAAACGATCGATCAATAAACCCTCTGACTCTCTGTTTCTTGGGCAAATTTGGTACAAGGGACGAAACCCTCTAACCACAACTTTGAATGAGATAATGTCCAATAATCGCCATTGGTGTCTCTTAATTAGGAATGAATACACGAAATTCTTCCATTGGTCGATTTAAGCACATGACCCAACACATTAGGCTTAGAATAGGAAGATTTCTTTAGGTTCATGTCCAAATATATTTAGGGTCATGTCTTAAATAATAGCGATTAACACAATGACTATTGATTCATATATAAGAGACAAGACATTCTAAACAACACTATGGGTCTTGCGTCTCGGTATGGATGAAACACCCGGAACAAAGTGGCTCACCATGGGATAATAAGCCGATAGGGTAGGTACGAGGGATGACGTTATTGTATTTCTAGAAATGATTTATTCGGAGAGAAAAATTGAGACAAACGATCGATCAATAAACCCTCCGACGCTTTGTATCTTGGGCATATTTGGTACAAGGGACGAAACCCTCTAACCACTACATTGAATGAGATAACGTCCAATAATCGCCATTGGTGTCTCTTAATTAGGAATGAATACACGGCATTATGGAATTGGTCGATTTAAGCACATGACCCAACACTTTAGGCTTAGAATAGGAAGATTTCCTTAGGGTCATGTCCTAATATATTTAGGGTCATGTCTTATAATAATAGCGACCAACACAATGACTATTGATTCATATATAGGAGACAAGACATTCTAAACAACACTATGGGTCTTGCGTCTCGTTATGGATGAAACCCCCGGACCATAGTGGCTCACCATGAGATAATTAGCCGATAAGGTACGAGGGGTGACGTTATTGTATTTCTTGAAATGATTTATTGGGAGAGAAAAATTGAGACAAACGATCGATCAATAAACCCTCAGACTCTCTGTATCTTGGGCATATTTGGTACAAGGGACGAAACCCTCTAACCACTACATTGAATGAGATAACGTCCAATAATCGCCATTGGTGTCTCTTAATTAGGAATGAATACACGGCATTATGGAATTGGTCGATTTAAGCACATGACCCAACACTTTAGGCTTAGAATAGGTAGATTTCCTTAGGGTCATGTCCTAATATATTTAGGGTCATGTCTTAAAATAATAGCGACCAACACAATGACTATTGATTCATATATAGGAGACAAGACATTCTAAACAACACTATGGGTCTTGCGTCTCGTTATGGATGAAACCCCCGGACCATAGTGGCTCACCATGAGATAATTAGCCGATAAGGTACGAGGGGTGACGTTATTGTATTTCTTGAAATGATTTATTGGGAGAGAAAAATTGAGACAAACGATCGATCAATAAACCCTCAGACTCTCTGTATCTTGGGCATATTTGGTACAAGGGACGAAACCCTCTAACCACTACATTGAATGAGATAACGTCCAATAATCGCCATTGGTGTCTCTTATTTAGGAATGAATACACGGCATTATTGCATTGGTCGATTTAAGCACATGACCCAACAGTTTAGGCTTAGAATTGGAAGATTTCTTTAGGGTCATGTCCTAATATATTTAGGGTCATCTCATTAAATAATAGCGACCAACACAATGACTATTGATTCATTTATAGGAGACAAGACATTCTAAACAACACTATGGGTCATGCGTCTCGGTATGGATGAAACCCCCCGGACCATAGTGGCTCACCTTAGGGTCATGTCCTAATATATTTAGGCTGATGTATTTAAATAACAGCGACCAACACAATGTCTATTGATTCATATATAGGAGACAAGACATTCTAAACAACACTATGGGTCTTGCGTCTCGGTATGGATGAAACCCCCGGACCATAGTGGCTCACCATGGGATAATTAGCCGATAAAGTACGAGGGGTGACGTTATTGTATTTCTTGAAATGATTTATTCGGAGAGAAAAATTGAGACTAACGATCGATCAATAAACCCTCTGACTCTCTGTTTCTTGGGCATATTTGGTACAAGGGACGAAACCCTCTAATCACTACTTTGAATGAGATAACGTCCAATAATCGCCATTGGTGTCTCTTAATTAGGAATGAATGCACGGCATTATTGCATTGGTCGATTTAACCACATGACCCAACACTTTAGGCTTAGAATAGGAAGATTTCCTTAGGGTCATGTCCTAATATGTTTAGGGTCATGTACTTAAATAATAGCGACCAACACAATGACTATTGATTCATATATAGGAGACAAGACATTCTAAACAACACTATGGGTCTTGCGTCTCGGTTTGGATGAAATCCCCAGACCATTGTGGCTAACCTTGGGATAATTAGCCGATAAGGTACGAGAGGTGACGTTATTGTATTTCTTGAAATGATTTATTCGGAGAGAAAAATTGAGACAAACGATCGATCAATAAACCCTCAGACTCTTTGTATCTTGGGCATATTTGGTACAAGGGACGAAACCCTCTAACCACTACTTTGAATGGGATAACGTCCAGTAATTGCCATTGGTGTCTCTTAATTAGGAATGAATACACGACATTCTTCCATTGGTCGATTTAAGCACATGACCCAACACATTAGGCTTAGAATAGGGAGATTTCCTTGGGTTCATGTCCAAATATATTTTGGGTCATGTCTTTAAATAATAGCGATTAACACAATGACTATTGATTCATATATAAGAGACAAGACATTCTAAACAACACTATGGGTCTTGCGTCTCGGTATGGATGAAACCCCCCGGACCATAGTGGCTCACCTTAGGGTCATGTCCTAATATATTTAGGGTCATGTCTTTAAATAACAGCGACAAAACACAATGACTATTGATTCATATATAGGAGACAAGACATTATAAACAACACTATGGGTCTTGCATCTCGGTATGGATGAAACCCCCGGAACATAGTGGCTCACCATGGGATAATAAGCCGATAGGGTAGGTACGAGGGATGACGTTATTGTATTTCTTGAAATGATTTCTTCGGAGAGAAAAATTGAGACAAACGATCGATCAATAAAGCCTCCGACGCTTTGTATCTTGGGCATATTTGGTACAAGGGACGAAACCCTCTAACCACTACTTTGAATGAGATAACGACCAATAATCGCCATTGGTGTCTCTTAATTTGGAATGAATACACGGCATTATGGCATTGGTCGATTTAAGCACATGACCCAACACTTTAAGCTTAGAATACGAGGATTTCCTTAGGGTCATGTCCTAATATATTTAGGGTCATGTCTTTAAATAATAGCGACCAACACAATGACTATTGATTCATATATAGGAGACAAAACATTCTAAACAACACTATGGGTCTTGCGTCTCGGTTTGGATGAAACCCCCGGACCATAGTGGCTCACCATGGGATAATTAGCCGATAAGGTACGATGGGTGACGTTATTGTATTTCCTGAAATGATTTATTCGGAGAGAAAAATTGAGACAAACGATCGATCAATAAACCCTCCGACGCTTTGTATCTTGGGCATATTTGGTACAAGGGACGAAACCCTCTAACCACTACTTTGAATGAGATAACGACCAATAATCGCCATTGGTGTCTCTTAATTTGGAATGAATACACGGCATTATGGCATTGGTCGATTTAAGCACATGACCCAACACTTTAAGCTTAGAATACGAGGATTTCCTTAGGGTCATGTCCTAATATATTTAGGGTCATGTCTTTAAATAATAGCGACCAACACAATGACTATTGATTCATATATAGGAGACAAGACATTCTAAACAACACTATGGGTCTTGCGTCTCGGTATGGATGAAACCCCCCGGATCATAGTGGCTCACCATGGGATAATTAGCCGATAACGTACGAGGGGTGACGTTATTGTATTTCTTGAAATGATTTATTCGTAGAGAAAAATTGAGACAAACGATCGATCAATAAACCCTCCGACTCTCTGTATCATTGGTATATTTGGTACAAGGGACGAAACCCTCTAACCACTACATTGAATGAGATAACGTCCAATAATCGCCATTGGTGTCTCTTATTTAGGAATGAATACACGGCATTATTGCATTGGTCGATTGAAGCACATGACCCAACAGTTTAGGCTTAGAATTGGAAGATTTCTTTAGGGTCATGTCCTAATATATTTAGGGTCATGTCTTTAAATAATAGCGACCAACACAATGACTATTGATTCATATATAGGAGACAAGACATTCTAAACAACACTATGGGTCTTGCGTCTCGGTATGGATGAATCCCCCGGACCATAGTGGCTCACCATGGGATAATAAGCCGATAGGGTAGGTACGAGGGATGACATTATTGTATTTCTTGAAATGATTTATTCGGAGAGAAAAATTGAGACAAACGATCGATCAATAAACCCTCCGACGCTTTGTATCTTGGGCATATTTGGTACAAGGGACGAAACCCTCTAACCACTACTTTGAATGAGATAACGACCAATAATTGCCATTGGTGTCTCGTAATTAGGAATGAATACACGGCATTATGGCATTGGTCGATTTAAGCACATGAACCAACACTTTAGGCTTAGAATTGGAAGATTTCCTTAGGGTCATGTCCTAATATATTTAGCGTCATGTCTTTAAATAATAGCGACCAACACAATGACTATTGATTCATATATAGGAGACAAGACATTCTAAACAACACTATGGGTCTTGCGTCTCGGTATGGTTGAATCCCCCGGACCATAGTGGCTCACCATGGGATAATTAGCCGATAACGTACGAGGGGTGACGTTATTGTATTTCTTGAAATGATTTATTCGTAGAGAAAAATTGAGACAAACGATCGATCAATAAACCCTCCGACTCTCTGTATCTTGGGCATATTTGGTACAAGGGACGAAACCCTCTAACCACTACTTTGAATGAGATAACGACCAATAATTGCCATTGGTGTCTCGTAATTAGGAATGAATACACGGCATTATGGCATTGGTCGATTTAAGCACATGAACCAACACTTTAGGCTTAGAATTGGAAGATTTCCTTAGGGTCATGTCCTAATATATTTAGGGTCATGTCTTTAAATAATAGCGACCAACACAATGACTATTGATTCATATATAGGAGTCAAGACATTCTAAACAACACTATGGGTCTTGCGTCTCGGTATGGATGAAACCCCCCGGACCATAGTGGCTCACCATGGGATAATTAGCCGATAAAGTACGAGGGGTGAAGTTATTGTATTTCTTGAAATGATTTATTCGGAGAGAAAAATTGAGACTAACGATCTATCATTAACCCTCTGACTCTCTGTTTCTTGGGCATATTTGATACAAGGGACGAAACCCTCTAATCCCTACTTTGAATGAGATAACGTCCAATAATCGCCATTGGTCTCTTAATTAGGAATGAATACACGGCATTATTGCATTGGTCGATTTAAGCACATGACCCAACACTTTAGGCTTAGAATAGGAAGGTTTCCTTAGGGTCATGTCCTAATATATTTAGGGTCATGTCTTTAAATAATAGCGACCAACACAATTACAATTGATTCATATATAGGAGACAAGACATTCTTAACAACACTATGGGTCTTGCGTCTCGGTATGGATGAAATCCCCGGACCATAGTGGCTAACCATGGGATAATTAGCCGATAAGGTACGAGGGTTGACGTTATTGTATTTCTTGAAATGATTTATTCGGAGAGAAAAATTGAGACAAACGATCGATCAATAAACCCTCCGACTCTCTGTATCTTGGGCATATTTGGTACAAGGGACGAAACCCTCTAACCACTACTTTGAATGGGATAACGTCCAATAATCGCCATTGGTGTTTCTTAATTAGGAATGAATACACGACATTCTTCCATTGGTCGATTGAAGCACATGACCCAACACATTAGGCTTAGAATAGGAAGATTTCTTTAGGGTCATGTCCTAATATATTTAGGGTCATGTCTTTAAATAATAGCGATTAACACAATGACTATTGATTAATATATAAGAGACAAGACATTCTAAACAACACTATGGGTCTTGCGTCTCGGCATGGATGAAACCCCTCGGACCATAGTGGCTCACCTTAGGGTCATGTCCTAATATATTTAGGGTCATTTCTTTAAATAATAGTGACCAACACAATGACTATTGATTCATATATAGGAGACAAGACATTCTAAACAACACTATGGGTCTTGCGTCTCGGTATGGATGAAACCCCCGGACCATAGTGGCTCACCATGGGATAATTAGCCGATATGGTACGAGAGCGACGTTATTGTATTTCTTGAAATGATTTATTCGGGGAGAAAAATTGAGACAAAACGATCGATCAATAAACCCTCCGACTCTCTGTATCTTGGGCATATTTGGTACAAGGGACGAAACCCTCTAACCACTACTTTGAATGCGATAACGTCCAATAATCGCCATTGGTGTCTCTTAATTAGGAATGAATACATGGCATTAATGCATTGGTCGATATAAACACATGACCCAACACTTTATGCTTAGAATATGTAGATTTCCTTAGGGTCATGTCTTTAAATAACATCGACCAACACAATGACAATTGATTCATATATAGGAGACAAGACATTCTGCACAACACTATGGGTCTTGCGTATCGGCATGGATGAAACCCCCGGAACATAGTGGATCACCAAGGGATAATAATCCGATAGGGTTGGTACGAGGGATGACGTTGTTGTATTTCTTGAAATGATATATTCGGAGAGAAAAATTAAGACAAACGATCGATCAATAAACCCTCCGACGCTCTGTATCTTGGGCATATTTGGTACAAGGGACGAAACCCTCTAACCACTACTTTGAATGAGATAACGTCCAATAATCACCATTGGTGTCTCGTAATCAGGAATGAATACACGACATTATTGCATTGGTCGATTTAAGCACATGACCCAATACTTTAGGCTTAGAATAGGAAGATTTCCTTAGGGTCATGTCCTATTATATTTAGGGTCATGTCTTTATATAATAGCGACCAACACAATGACTATTGATTCATATATAGGAGTCAAGACATTCTAAACAACACTATGGGTCTTGCGTCTCGGTATGGATGAAACCCCCCGGACCATAGTGGCTCACCATGGGATAATTAGCCGATAAAGTACGAGGGGTGAAGTTATTGTATTCGGAGAGAAAAATTGAGACTAACGATCGATCATTAACCCTCTGACTCTCTGTTTCTTGGGCATATTTGATACAAGGGACGAAACCCTCTAATCACTACTTTGAATGAGATAACGTCCAATAATCGCCATTGGTCTCTTAATTAGGAATGAATACACGACATTATTGCATTGGTCGATTTAAGCACATGACCCAACACTTTAGGCTTAGAATAGGAAGGTTTCCTTAGGGTCATGTCTTTAAATAATAGCGACCAACACAATGACAATTGATTCATATATAGGAGACAAGACATTCTTAACAACACTATGGGTCTTGCGTCTCGGTATGGATGAAATCCCCGGACCATAGTGGCTAACCATGGGATAATTAGCCGATAAGGTACGAGGGTTGACGTTATTGTATTTCTTGAAATGATTTATTCGGAGAGAAAAATTGAGACAAACGATCGATCAATAAACCCTCCGACTCTCTGTATCTTGGGCATATTTGGTACAAGGGACGAAACCCTCTAACCACTACTTTGAATGGGATAACGTCCAATAATCGCCATTGGTGTTTCTTAATTAGGAATGAATACACGACATTCTTCCATTGGTCGATTGAAGCACATGACCCAACACATTTGGCTTAGAATAGGAAGATTTCTTTAGGGTCATGTCCTAATATATTTAGGGTCATGTCTTTAAATAATAGCGATTAACACAATGACTATTGATTCATATATAAGAGACAAGACATTCTGAACAACACTATGGGTCTTGCGTCTCGGTATGGATGAAACCCCCCGGACCATAGTGGCTCACCTTAGGGTCATGTCCTAATATGTTTAGGGTCATGTCTTTAAATAATAGTGACCAACACAATGACTATTGATTCATATATAGGAGACAAGACATTCTAAACAACACTATGGGTCTTGCGTCTCGGTATGGATGAAACCCCCGGACCATAGTGGCTCACCATGGGATAATTAGCCGATATGGTACGAGAGCTGACGTTATTGTATTTCTTGAAATGATTTATTCGGGGAGAAAAATTGAGACAAAACGATCGATCAATAAACCCTCCGACTCTCTGTATCTTGGGCATATTTGGTACAACGGACGAAACCCTCTAACCACTACTTTGAATGAGATAACGTCCAATAATCGCCATTGGTGTCTCTTAATTAGGAATGAATACATGGCATTATTGCATTGGTCGATATAAACACATGACCCAACACTTTATGCTTAGAATATGTTGATTTCCTTAGGGTCATGTCTTTAAATAACATCGACCAACACAATGACTATTGATTCATATATAGGAGACAAGACATTCTACACAACACTATGGGTCTTGCGTATCGGCATGGATGAAACCCCCGGAACATAGTGGATCACCATGGGATAATAATCCGATAGGGTTGGTACGAGGGATGACGTTGTTGTATTTCTTGAAATGATATATTCGGAGAGAAAAAATAAGACAAACGATCGATCAATAAACCCTCCGACGCTCGTATCTTGGGCATATTTGGTACAAGGGACGAAACCCTCTAACCACTACTTTGAATGAGATAACGTCCAATAATCACCATTGGTGTCTCGTAATCAGGAATGAATTCACGACATTATTGCATTGGTCGATTTAAGCACATGACCCAATACTTTAGGCTTAGAATAGGAAGATTTCCTTAGGGTCATGTCCTATTATATTTAGGGTCATGTCTTTATATAATAGCGACCAACACAATGACTATTGATTCATATATAGGAGACAAGACATTCTAAACAACACTATGGGTCTTGCGTCTCGGTATGGATGAAACCCCCGGACCATTGTGGCTCACCATGGGATAATTAGCCGATAAAGTACGAGGGGTGAAGTTATTGTATTTCTTGAAATGATTTATTCGGAGAGAAAAATTGAGACTAACGATCGATCAATAAACCCTCCGACTCTCTGTTTCTTGGGCATATTTGGTACAAGGGACGAAACCCTCTAATCACTACTTTAAATGAGATAACGTCCAATAATCACCATTGGTGTCTCGTAATCAGGAATGAATACACGACATTATTGCATTGGTCGATTTAAGCACATGACCCAATACTTTAGGCTTAGAATAGGAAGATTTCCTTAGGGTCATGTCCTATTATATTTAGGGTCATGTCTTTATATAATAGCGACCAACACAATGACTATTGATTCATATATAGGAGACAAGACATTCTAAACAACACTATGGGTCTTGCGTCTCGGTATGGATGAAACCCCCAGACCATAGTGGCTCACCATGGGATAATTAGCCGATAAGGTACGAGGGATGACGTTATTGTATTTCTTGAAATGATTTATTCGGAGAGAAAAATTGAGACAAACGATCGATCAATAAACCCTCCGACTCTCTGTATCTTGGGTATATTTGGTACAAGGGACGAAACCCTCTAACCACTACTTTGAATGAGATAATGTCCAATAATCGCCGTTGGTGTCTCTTAATTAGGAATGAATACACGGGCATTTTTGCATTGGTCGATTTAAGCACATTAGCCAACACTTTATGCTTAGAATAGGTAGATTTCCTTAGGGGCATGTCCGAAGATATTTAGGGTCATGTCTTTAAATAACAGCGACCAACACAATGACTATTGATTCATATATAGGAGACAAGACATTCTACACAACACAATGGGTCTTGCGTCTTGGTATGGATGAAACCCCCGGAACATAGTGGCTCACCATGGGATAATAAGCCGATTAGGTAGGTACGAGGGATGACGTTATTGCATTTCTTGAAATGATTTATATGGAGATAAAAATTGAGACAAACGATCGATCAATAAACCCTCCGACGCATTGTATCATGGGCATATTTAGTACAAGGGACGAAACCTTCTAACCACTACTTTGAATGAGATAACGTCCAATAATCACCTTTGGTGTCTCGTAATCAGGAATGAATACACGGCATTATTGCATTGGTCGATTTAAGCACATGACCCAACACTTTTGGCTTAGAATAGGAAGATTTCCTTATGGTCATGTCCTATTATATTTAGGGTCATGTCATTAAATAATAGCGACCAACACAATGACTACTGTTTCATATATAGGAGACAAGACATTCTAAACAACACTATGGGTCTTGCGTCTCGGTATTGATGAAACCCCCGGAACATAGTGGCTTACCATGGGATAATAAGCCGATAGGGTAGGTACGAGGGATGACGTTATTGTATTTCTTGAAATGATTTATTCGGAGAGAAAAATTGAGACAAACGATCGATCAATAAACCCTCCGACGCTCTGTATCTTGGGCATATTTAGTATGAGGGACGAAACCCTCTAAAAACTACTTTGAATGCGATAACGTCCAATAATCGCCGTTGGTGTCTCTTAATTCGGAATGAATACACTTCATTATTGCATTGGTCGATTTAAGCACATGACCCAACACTTTATGCTTAGAATAGGTAGATTTCCTTAGGGCCATGTCCTAAGATATTAAGGGTCGTGTATTTAAATAACAGCGACCAACACAATGACTATTGATTCATATATAGGAGACAAGACATTCTACACAATACTATGGGTCTTGCGTCTCGGTATGGATGAAACCCCCGGAACATAGAGGCTCACCATGGGATAATAAGCCGATAGGGTAGGTACGAGGGATGACGTTATTGTATTTCTTGAAATGATTTATATGGAGAGAAAAATTGAGACAAACGATCGATCAATAAACCCTCCGACGCTCTGTATCATGGGCATATTTGGTACAAGGGACGAAACCCTCTAACCACTACTTTGAATGAGATAACGTCCAATAATCACCATTGGTGTCTCGTAATCAGGAATGTATACACGGCATTATTGCATTGGTCGATTTAAGCACATGACCCAACACTTTTGGCTTAGAACAGGAAGATATCCTTAGGGTCATGTCCTATTATATTTAGGGTCATGTCTTTAAATAATAGCGACCAACACAATGACTATTGATTCATATATAGGAGACAAGACATTCAAAACAACACTATGGGTCTTGCGTCTCGGTATTGATGAAACCCCCGGAACATAGTGGCTCACCATGGGATAATAAGCCGATAAGGTAGGTACGAGGGATGACGTTATTGTATTTTTAGAATTGATTTATTCGGAGAGAAAAATTGAGACAAACGATCGATCAATAAACCCTCCGACGCTCTGTATCTTGGGTATATTTGGTACATGGGACGAAACCTTCTAACCACTACATTGAATTAGATAACGTCCCATTGGTGTCTCTTAATTAGGAATGAATACACGACATTATTGCATTGGTCGATTTAAGCACATGACTCAACACTTTATGCTTAGAATAGGTAGATTTCCTTAGGGTCATGTTATAAGATATTTAGGGTCATATCTTTAAACAACAGCGACCAACACAATGACTATTGCTTCATATATAGGAGACAAGACATTCTTAACAACACTATGGGTCTTGCGTCTCGGTATGGATGAAACCCCCGGTACATAGGGGCTCACGACGGGATAATAAGCCGATAGGGTAGGTACGCGGGATGACGTTATTGTATTTCATGCAATGATTTGTTCAGAGAGAAAAATTGAGACAAACGATCGATCAATAAACCCTCCGACACTATGTATCTTAGGCATATTTGTTACAAGGGACGAAACCCTCTAACCACTACATTGAATGAGATAACGTCCAATAATCGCCATTGGTGTCTCTTAATTTGGAATGAATAAAGGGCATTATTACATTGGTCGATTTAAGCACATGATCCAACACTTTAGGCTTAGAATAGGTAGATTTCCTTAGGGTCATGTCCTAATATATTTAGGGTCATGTCTTTAAATAACAGCGATCAACACAATGACTATTGATTCATATATAGGAGAAAAGACATTCTAAACAACACTATGGGTCTTGTGTCTCGGTATGGATGAAACCCCCGGACCATAGTGACTCACCATCGGATAATTAGCCGACTGGGTAGGTACGAGGGATGACGTTGTTGTATTTCTTGCAATGATTTATTCAGAGAGAAAAATTGAGACAAACGATCGATCAATAAACCCTCCGATACTATGTATCTTGGGCATATTTGGTACAAGGGTTGAAACCCTCTAGCCACTACTTTGAATGAGATAACGTCCAATAATCGCCATCGGTGTCTCTTAATTAGGAATGAATACACGGCATTATTGCATTGGTCGATTTAAGCACATGACCAAGCTCTTTAGAATTAGAATAGGAAGATTTCCTTAGGGTCATGTCCCAATATAATTAGGGTCATGTCATTAAATAATAGCGACCAACACAATGACAATTATTTCATATATAGGAGACAAGACATTCTAAACAACACTATGGGTCTTGCGTCTCGGTATGGATAAAACCCTCGGAACTTGGTGGCTCACCATGGGATCCGATAGGGTTTTTTCGAGGGATGACGTTATTGTATTTCTTGAAATGATTTATTCGGGGAGAAAAATTGAGACAAACGATTGATCAATAAACCCTCCGACACTCTGTATCTTGGGCAAATTTAGTACATGGGATGAAACCCTCTAACCACTACTTTGAATGACATAACGTCCAATAATCGCCATTGGTGTCTCTTAATTAGGAATGAATACACGACATTTTTGCATTGGTCGATTTAAGCACATGACCCAACACTTTAGGCTTATAGTAGGTAGGTTTCCTTAGGGTCATGTCCTAATATATTTAGGGTCATGTGTTTAAATAAGAGCGTCCAACACAATGACTATTGATTCATATATAGTAGACAGGACATTCTAAACAACACTATGGCTCTTGCTTCTCGGAAAGGATGAAACCCCCGGAACATTGTGGCTCACCATGGGATAATAAGCCGATAGGGTAGGTACGAGGCATGACGTTATTGTATTTCTTGAAATGATTTATTCGGAGAGAAAAATTGAGACAAACGATCGATTAATAAACCCTCCGACGCTCTGTATCTTGGGCATATTTGGTACAAGGGACGAAACCCTCTAACCACTACTTTGAATGAGATTACGTCCAATAATCGCCATTGGTGTCTCTTAATTAGGAATGAATCCACGGCATTATTGCATTGGTCAACTTAAGCACATGACCCAACACTTTAGGCTTAGAATAGGTAGATTTCCTTAGGGTCATGTTCTAATATATTTAGGGTCATGTCTTTAAATAATAGCGACCAACACAATGACTAATGATTCATATATAGGAGACAAGACATTCTAAATAACACTATGGGTCTTGCGTCTCGGTATGGATGAAACCCCTAAACCATAGTGGCTCACCATGGGATAATTAGCCGATAAGGTACGAGGGGTGACATTATTGTATTTCTTGAAATGATTTATTCTGAGAGAGAAATATTGAGACAAACGATCGATCAATAAACCCTCCGACTCTCTGTATCTTGGCCATGTTTGGTACAAGGGACGAAACCATCTAACCACAACTTTGAATGAGATAACGTCCAATAATCGCCATTGGTGTCTCTGAATTAGCAATGAATACACTGCATTATTGCATTGGTCGATTTAAGCACATGACCCAACACTTTAGGCTTATAATAGGTAGATTTCCTTAGGGTCATGTCCTAATATATTTAGGGTCATGTTTTTAAATAACAGCGTGCAACACAATGACTATTGATTCATATATAGTAAACAGGACATTCTAAACAACACTATGGGTCTTGCGTCTCGGTAAGGATGAAACCCCCGGAACATTGTGGCTCACCATGGGATAATAAGCCGATAGGGTAGGTACGAGGGATAACGTTATCATATTTTTTGAAATGATTTATTCGGAGAGAAAAATTGAGACAAACGATCGATCAATAAACCCTCCGACGCACTGTATCTTGGGCATATTTGGTACAAGGGACGAAACCCTCTAACCACTACTTTGAATGAGATTACGTCCAATAATCGCCATTGGTGTCTCTTAATTAGGAATGAATACACGACATTATTGCATTGATAAACTTATGCACATGACCCAACACTTTAGGCTTAGAATAGGTAGATTTCCTTAAGGTCATGTTCTAATATATTTAGGGTCATGTCTTTAAATAATAGCGACCAACACAATGACTAATGATTCATAAATAGGAGACAAGACATTCTAAATAACACTATGGGTCTTGCGTCTCGGTATGGATGAAACCCCTAAACCATATTGGCTCACCATGGGATAATTAGCCGATAAGGTACGAGGGGTGACATTATTGTATTTCTTGAAATGATTTATTCTCAGAGAGAAATATTGAGACAAACGATCGATCAATAAACCCTCCGACTCTCTGTATCTTGGGCATGTTTGGTACAAGGGACGAAACCATCTAGCCACAACTTTGAATGAGATAACGTCCAATAATCGCCATTGGTGTCTCTGAATTAGCAATGAATACACTGCATTATTGCATTGGTCGATTTAAGCACATGACCCAACACTTTAGGCTTATAATAGGTAGATTTCCTTAGGGTCATGTCCTAATATATTTAGGGTCATGTCTTTAAATAACAGCGTGCAACACAATGACTATTGATTCATATATAGTAGACAGGACATTCTTAACAACACTATGGGTCTTGCGTCTCGGTAAGGATGAAACCCCCGGAACATTGTGGCTCACCATGGAATAATAAGCCGATAGGGTAGGTACGAGGGATAACGTTATTATATTTCTTGAAATGATTTATTCGGAGAGAAAAGTTGAGACAAACGATCGATCAATAAACCCTCCGACGCACTGTATCTTGGGCATATTTGGTACAAGGGACGAAACCCTCTAACCACTACTTTGAATGAGATTACGTCCAATAATCGCCATTGGTGTCTCTTAATTAGGAATGAATACACGGCATTATTGCATTGGTAAACTTATGCACATGACCCAACACTTTAGGCTTATAATAGGTAGATTTCCTTAGGGTCATGTTCTAATATATTTAGGGTCATGTCTTTAAATAATAGCGACCAACACAATGACTAATGATTCATATATAGGAGACAAGACATTCTAAATAACCCTATGGGTCTTGCGTCTCGGTATGGATGAAACCCCTAAACCATATTGGCTCACCATGGGATAATTAGCCGATAAGGTACGAGGGGTGACATTATTGTATTTCTTGAAATGATTTATTCTCAGAGAGAAATATTGAGACAAACGATCGATCAATAAACCCTCCGACTCTCTGTATCTTGGGCATGTTTGGTACAAGGGACGAAACCATCTAGCCACAACTTTGAATGAGATAACGTCCAATAATCGCCATTGGTGTCTCCGAATTAGCAATGAATACCTTTGCATTATTGCATTGGTCGATTTAAGCACATGACCCAACACTTTAGGCTTATAATAGGTAGATTTCCTTAGGGTCATGTCCTAATATATTTAGGGTCATGTCTTTAAATAACAGCGTGCAACACAATGACTATTGATTCATATATAGTAGACAGGACATTCTAAACAACACTATGGGTCTTGCGTCTCGGTAAGGATGAAACCCCCGGAACATTGTGGCTCACCATGGGATAATAAGCCGATAGGGTAGGTACGAGGGATGACATTATTATATTTCTTGAAATGATTTATTCGGAGAGAAAAATTGAGACAAACGATCGATCAATAAACCCTCCGACGCACTGTATCTTGGGCATATTTGGTACAAGGGACGAAACCCTCTAACCACTACTTTGAATGAGATTACGTCCAATAATCGCCATTGGTGTGTCTTAATTAGGAATGAATACACGGCATTATTGCATTGGTAAACTTATGCACATGACCCAACACTTTAGGCTTAGAATAGGTAGATTTCCTTAGGGTCATGTTCTAATATATTTAGGGTCATGTTTTTAAATAATAGCGACCAACACAATGACTATTGATTCATATATAGGAGACAAGACATTCTAAACAACACTATGGGTCTTGCGTCTCGGTATGGATGAAACCCCTGAACTATAGTGGCTCACCATGGGATAATTAGCCGATAAGGTACGAGGGGTGACGTTATTGTATTTCTTGAAATGATTTATTCTGAGAGAAAAATTGAGACAAACGATCGATCAATAAACCCTGCGACGCTCTGTATCATGGGCATATTTGGTACAAGGGACGAAACCCTCTAACCACTACTTTGAATGAGATAACGTCCAATAATCGCCATTGGTGTCTCTTAATTAGGAATGAATACACGACATTCTTCCATTGGTCGATTTAAGCACATGACCCAACATATTAGGCTTAGAATAGGAAGATTTCTTTAGGTTCATGTCCAAATATATTTAGGGTCATGTCTTTAAATAATAGCGATTAACACAATGACTATTGATTCATATATAGTAGACAAGACATTCTAAACAACACTATGGGTCTTGCGTCTCGGTATGGATGAAACCCCCCGGACCATAGTGGCTCACCATGGGATAATAAGCCGATAGGGTAGGTACGAGGGATGACGTTATTGTATTTCTTGAAATGATATATTCAGTGAGAAAAATTGAGACAAACGATCGATCAATAAACCCTTCGACACTCTGTATCTTGGGCATATTTGGTACAAGGGACGAAACCCTCTAACCACTACTTTGAATGAGATAACGTCCAATAATCCCCATTGGTGTCTCTTTATTAGGAATGAATACACGACATTATTGCATTGGTCGATTTAAGCACATGACCCAACACTTTAGGCTTAGAATAGGTAGATTTCTTTAGGGTCATGTCCTAAAATATTTAGGGTCATGTCTTTGAATAACAGCGACCAACACAATGACTATTGATTCATATATAGGAGACAAGACATTCTAAACAACACTATGGGTCTTGCGTCTCGGTATGGATGAAACCCCCGGAACATAGTGGCTCACCATGGGATAATAAGCCGATAGGGTAGGTACGAGGGTTGACGTTATTGTATTTCTTGAAATGATTTATTCGGAGAGAAAAATTGAGACAAACGATCGATCAATAAACACTCCGACTCTCTGTATCTTGGGCATATTTGGTACAAGGGACGAAACCCTCTAACCACTACTTTGAATGGGATAACGTCCAATAATCGCCATTGGTGTCTCTTAATTAGGAATGAATTCACGACATTCTTTCATTGGTCGATTGAAGCACATGACCCAACACATTAGGCTTAGAATAGGAAGATTTCTTTAGGGTCATGTCCTTATAAATTTAGGGTCATGTCTTTAAATAATAGCGATTAACACAATGACAATTGATTCATATATAAGAGACAAGACATTCTAAACAACACTATGGGTCTTGCGTCTCGGTATGGATGAAACCCCCCGGACCATAGTGGCTCACCTTAGGGTCATGTCCTAATATATTTAGGGTTATGTCTTTAAATAATAGTGACCAACACAATGACTATTGATTCATATATAGGAGACAAGACATTCTAAACAACACTATGGGTCTTGCGTCTCGGTATGGATGAAACCCCCGGACCATTGTGGCTCACCATGGGATAATTAGCCGATAAGGTACGAGGGGCGACGTTATTGTATTTCTTGAAATGATTTATTCGGGGAGAAAAATTGAGACAAACGATCGATCAATAAACCCTCCGACTCTCTGTATCTTGGGCATATTTGGTTCAAGGGACGAAACCCTCAAACCACTACTTTGAATGAGATAACGTCCAATAATCGCCATTGGTGTCTCTTAATTAGGAATGAATACATGGCATTATTGCATTGGTTGATTTAAGCACATTAGCCAACACTTTATGCTTAGAATAGGTAGATTTCCTTAGGGGCATGTCCGAAGATATTTAGGGTCATGTCTTTAAATAACAGCGACCAACACAATGACTATTGATTCATATATAGGAGACAAGACATTCTAAACAACACTATGGGTCTTGCGTCTCGGTATGGATGAAACCCCCGGACCATAGTGGCTCACCATGGGATAATTAGCCGATAAGGTACGAGGGGCGACGTTATTGTATTTCTTGAAATGATTTATTCGGGGAGAAAAATTGAGACAAACGATCGATCAATAAACCCTCCGACTCTCTGTATCTTGGGCATATTTGGTACAAGGGACGAAACCCTCAAACCACTACTTTGAATGAGATAACGTCCAATAATCGCCAATGGTGTCTCTTAATTAGGAATGAATACATGGCATTATTGCATTGGTCGATATAAGCACATGACCCAACACTTTATGCTTAGAATAGGTAGATTTCCTTAGGGTCTTGTCTTTAAATAACATCGACCAACACAATGACTATTGATTCATATATAGGAGACAAGACATTCTACACAACACTATGGGTCTTGCGTATCGGTATGGATGAAACCCCCGGAACATAGTGGATCACCATGGTATAATAATCCGATAGGGTTGGTACGAGGGATGACGTTGTTGTATTTCTTGAAATGATATATTCGGAGAGAAAAATTAAGACAAACGATCGATCAATAAACCCTCCGACGCTCTGTATCTTGGGCATATTTGGTACAAGGGACGAAACCCTCTAACCACTACTTTGAATGAGATAATGTCCAATAATCACCATTGGTGTCTCGTAATCAGGAATGAATACACGGCATTATTGCATTGGTCGATTTAAGCACATGACCCAATACTTTAGGCTTAGAATAGGAAGATTTCCTTAGGGTCATGTCCTATTATATTTAGGGTCATGTCTTTATATAATAGCGACCAACACAATGACTATTGATTCATATATAGGAGACAAGACATTCTAAACAACAATATGGGTCTTGCGTCTCGGTATGGATGAAACCCCCAGACCATAGTGGCTCACCATGGGATAATTAGCCGATAAGGTACGAGGGATGACATTATTGTATTTCTTGAAATGATTTATTCGGAGAGAAAAATTGAGACAAACGATCGATCAATAAACCCTCCGACTCTCTGTATCTTGGGCATATTTGGTACAAGGGACGAAATCCTCTAACCACTACTTTGAATGAGATAATGTCCAATAATCGCCATTGGTGTCTCTTAATTAGGAATGAATACACGGCATTATTGCATTGGTTGATTTAAGCACATTAGCCAACACTTTGTGCTTAGAATTGGTAGATTTCCTTAGGGGCATGTCCGAAGATATTTAGGGTCATGTCTTTAAATAACAGCGACCAACACAATGACTATTGATTCATATATAGGAGACAAGACATTCTACACAATACTATGGGTCTTGCGTCTCGGTATGGATGAAACCCCCGGAACATAGTGGCTCACCATGGGATAATAAGCCGATAGGGTAGGTACGAGGGATGACGTTATTGTATTTCTTGAAATGATTTATATGGAGAGAAAAATTGAGACAAACGATCGATCAATAAACCATCCGACGCTCTGTATCATGGGCATATTTGGTACAAGGGACGAAACCCTCTAACCACTACTTTGAATGAGATAACGTCCAATAATCACCATTGGTGTCTCATAATCAGGAATGAATACACGGCATTGTTGCATTGGTCGATTTAAGCACATGACCCAACACTTTTGGCTTAGAATAGGAAGATTTCCTTAGGGTCATGTCCTATTATATTTAGGGTCATGTATTTAAATAATAGCGACCAACACAATGACTATATATTGATTCATATATAGGAGACAAGACATTCAAAACAACACTATGGGTCTTGCGTCTCGGTATTGATGAAACCCCCGGAACATAGTGGCTCACCATGGGATAATAAGCCGATAAGGTAGGTACGAGGGATGACGTTATTGTATTTTTAGAATTGATTTATTCGGAGAGAAAAATTGAGACAAACGATCGATCAATAAACCCTCCGACGCTCTGTATCATGGGTATATTTGGTAAATGGGACGAAACCTTCTAACCACTACATTGAATGAGATAACGTCCCATTGGTGTCTCTTAATTAGGAGACAAGACATTCTTAACAACACTATGGGTCTTGCGTCTCGGTATGGATGAAACCCCCGGTACATAGTGGCTCACAATGGGATAATAAGCCGATAGGGTTGGTACGCGGGATGACGTTATTGTATTTCATGCAATGATTTGTTCAGAGAGAAAAATTGAGACAAACGATCGATCAATAAACCCTCCGACACTATGTATCTTAGGCATATTTGTTACAAGGGACGAAACCCTCTAGCCACTACATTGAATGAGATAACGTTCAATAATCGCCATTGGTGTCTCTTAATTTGGAATGAATACACGGCATTATTGCATTGGTCGATTTAAGCACATGACCCAACACTTTAGGCTTAGAATAGGTAGATTTCCTTAGGGTCATGTCCTAATATATTTAGGGTCATGTCTTTAAATAACAGCGACCAACACAATGACTATTGATTCATATATAGGAAACAAGACATTCTAAACAACACTATGGGTCTTGTGTCTCGGTATGGATGAAACCCCCGGAACATAGTGACTCACCATCGGATAATTAGCCGACTGGGTAGGTTCGAGGGATGACGTTGTTGTATTTCTTGCAATGATTTATTCAGAGAGAAAAATTGAGACAAACGATCGATCAATAAAACCTCTGACACTATGTATCTTGGGCATATTTGGTACAAGGGACGAAACCCTCTAACCACTACTTTGAATGAGATAACATCCAATAATTGCCATCGGTGTCTCTTAATTAGGAATGAATACACGGCATTATTGCATTGGTCGATTTAAGCACATGACCAAGCTCTTTAGAATTAGAATAGGAAGATTTCCTTAGGGTCATGTCCTAATATAATTAAGGTCATGTCATTAAATAATAGCGACCAACACAATGACAATTATTTCATATATAGGAGACAAGACATTCAAAACAACACTATGGGTCTTGCGTCTCGGTATGGATAAAACCCTCGGAACTTAGTGGCTCACCATGGGATCCGATAGGGTTTTTTCGAGGGATGACGTTATTGTATTTCTTGAAATGATTTATTCGGGGAGAAAAATTGAGACAAACGATTGATCAATAAACCCTCCGACACTCTGTATCTTGGGCAAATTTTGTACATGGGATGAAACCCTCTAACCACTACTTTGAATGAGATAACGTCCAATAATCGCCATTGGTGTCTCTTAATTAGGAATGAATACACGACATTTTTGCATTGGTCGATTTAAGCACATGACCCAACACTTTAGGCTTATAATTGGTAGATTTCCTTAGGGTCATGTCCTAATATATTTAGGGTCATGTCTTTAAATAAGAGCGTCCAACACAATGACTATTGATTCATATATAGTAGACAGGACATTCTACACAACACTATGGCTCTTGCTTCTCGGAAAGGATGAAACCCCGGAACATTGTGGCTCACCATGGGATAATAATCCGATAGGGTAGGTACGAGGGATGACGTTATTGTATTTCTTGAAATGATTTATTCAGAGAGAAAAATTGAGACAAACGATCGATTAATAAACCCTCCGACGCTCTGTATCTTGGGCATATTTGGTACAAGGGACGAAACCCTCCAAGCACTACTTTGAATGAGATTACGTCCAATAATCGCCATTGGTGTCTCTTAATTAGGAAGGAATTCACGGCATTATTGCATTGGTCAACTTAAGCACATGACCCAACACTTTAGGCTTAGAATAGGTAGATTTCCTTAGGGTCATGTTCTAATATATTTAGGGTCATGTCTTTAAATAATAGCGACCAACACAATGACTAATTATTCATATATAGGAGACAAGACATTCTAAATAACACTATGGGTCTTGCGTCTCGGTATGGATGAAACCCCTAAACCATAGTGGCTCACCATGGGATAATTAGCCGATAAGGTACGAGGGGTGACATTATTGTATTTCTTGAAATGATTTATTCTGAGAGAGAAATATTGAGACAAACGATCGATCAATAAACCCTCCGACTCTCTGTATCTTGGGCATGTTTGGTACAAGGGACGAAACCATCTAACCACAACTTTGAATGAGATAACGTCCAATAATCGCCATTGGTGTCTCTGAATTAACAATGAATACACTGCATTATTGCATTGGTCGATTTAAGCACATGACCCAACACTTTAGGCTTATAATAGGTAGATTTCCTTAGGGTCATGTCCTAATATATTTAGGGTCATGTCTTTAAATAACAGTGTGCAACACAATGACAATTGATTCATATATAGTAGACAGGACATTCTAAACAACACTATGGGTCTTGCGTCTCGGTAAGGATGAAACCCCCGGAACATTGTGGCTGACCATGGGATAATAAGCCGATAGGGTACGTACGAGGGATAACGTTATTATATTTCTTGAAATGATTTATTCGGAGAGAAAAATTAAGCCAAACGATCGATCAATAAACCCCCCGACGCACTGTATCTTGGGCATATTTGGTACAAGGGACGAAACCCTCTAACCACTACTTTGAATGAGATTACGTCCAATAATCGCCATTGGTGTCTCTTAATTAGGAATGAATACACGGCATTATTGCATTGGTAAACTTATGCACATGACCCAACACTTTAGGCTTAGAATAGGTAGATTTCCTTAGGGTCATGTTCTAATATATTTAGAGTCATGTCTTTAAATAATAGCGACCAACACAATGACTAATGATTCATATATAGGAGACAAGACATTCTAAATAACACTATGGGTCTTGCGTCTCGGTATGGATGAAACCCCTAAACCATAGTGGCTCACCATGGGATAATTATCCGATAAGGTACGAGGGGTGACATTATTGTATTTCTTAAAATGATTTATTCTGAGAGAGAAATATTGAGACAAACTATCGATCAATAAACCCTCCGACTCTCTGTATCATGGGCATGTTTGGTACAAGGGACGAAACCATCTAACCACAACTTTGAATGAGATAACGTCCAATAATCGCCATTGGTGTCTCTGAATTAGCAATGAATACACTGCATTATTGCATTGGTCGATTTAAGCACATGACCCAACACTTTAGGCTTATAATAGGTAGATTTCCTTAGGGTCATGTCCTAATATCTTTAGGGTCATGTCTTTAAATAACAGCGTGCAACACAATGACTATTGATTCATATATAGTAGACAGGACATTCTTAACAACACTATGGGCCTTGCGTCTCGGTAAGGATGAAACCCCCGGAACATTGTGGCTCACCATGGGATAATAAGCCGATAGGGTAGGTACGAGGGATGACGTTATTATATTTCTTGAAATGATTTATCCGGAGAGAAAAATTGAGACAAACGATCGATCAATAAACCCTCCGACGCACTGTATCTTGGGCATATTTGGTACAAGGGACGAAACCCTCTAACCACTACTTTGAATGAGATTACGTCCAATAATCGCCATTGGTGTCTCTTAATTAGGAATGAATACACGGCATTATTGCATTGGTAAACTTATGCACATGACCCAACACTTTAGGCTTAGAATAGGTTGATTTCCTTAGGGTCATGTTCTAATATATTTAGGGTCATGTCTTTAAATAATAGCGACCAACACAATGACTATTGATTCATATATAGGAGACAAGACATTCTAAACAACACTATGGGTCTTGCGTCTCGGTATGGATGAAACCCCTGAACCATTGTGGCTCACCATGGGATAATTAGCCGATAAGGTACGAGGGGTGACGTTATTGTATTTCTTGAAATGATTTATTCTGAGAGAAAAATTGAGACAAACGATCGATCAATAAACCCTCCGACTCTCTGTATCTTGGGCATATTTGGTACAAGGGACGAAACCCTCTAACCATTACTTTGAATGAGATAACATCCAATAATCGCCATTGGTGTCTCTTAATTAGGAATGAATAGACGTCATTAATGCATTGGTCGATTTAAGCACATGACCCAACACTTTAGGCTTAGAATAGGAAGATTTCTTTTGGGTCATGTCCTAATATATTAAGGGTCATGTCTTTAAATAATAGCGACCAACACAATGACTATTGATTCATATATAGGAGACAAGACATTCTAAACAACACTATGGGTCTTGCGTCTCGGTATGGATGAAACCCCCCGGACCATAGTGGCTCACCATAGGGTCATGTCCTAATATATTTAGGGTCATGTCTTTAAATAACAGCGACCAACACAATGACTATTGATTCATATATAGGAAACAAGACATTCCACACAACACTATGGGTCTTGCGTCTCGGTATGGATGAAACCCCCGGAACATAGTGGCACACCATGGGATAATAAGCCGATAGGGTAGGTACGAGGGATGACGTTATTGTATTTCTTGAAATGATTTATTCAGAGAAAAAAAATTGAGACAAACGATCGATCAATAAACACTCCGACACTCTGTATCATGGGCATATTTGGTACAAGGGACGAAACCCTCTAACCACAACTTTGAATGAGATTACGTCCAATATTCGCCATTGGTGTCTCTTAATTTGGAATGAATACACGGCATTATTGCATTGGTCGATTAAAGCACATGACCCAGCTCTTTAGAATTAGAAAAGGAAGATTTCCTTAGGGTCATGTCCAAAAATATTTAGGGTCATGTCTTTAAATAGCACCGTCCAACACAATGACTATTGATTCATATATAGTAGACAGGACATTCTAAACAACACTATGGGTCTTGCGTCTCAGTAAGGATGAAACCCCAGGAACATTGTGGCTCACCATGGGATAATATGCCGATAGGGTAGATGACGTTATTGTATTTCTTCAAATGATTTATTCGGAGAGAAAAATTGAGACAAACGATCGATCAATAAACCCTCCGTCGCTCTGTATCTTGGGCATATTTGGTACAAGGGACGAAAGCCTCTAACCACTACTTTGAATGCAATTACGTCCAACAATCGCCATTGGTGTCTCTTAATTAGGAATGAATACACGGTATTATTGCATTGGTCAACTTAAGGACATGACCCAACACTTTAGGCTTAGAATTGGTAGATTTCCTTAGGGTTATGTTCTAACATATTTAGGGTCATGTCTTTAAATAATAGCGACCAACACAATGACTATTGATTCATATATAGGAGACAAGACATTCTAAACAACACAATGGGTCTTGCGTCTCGTATGGATGAAACCCCTGAACCATAGTGGCTCACCATGGGATAATTAGCCGATAAGGTACGAGGGGTGACGTTATTGTATTTCTTGAAATGATTTATTCTGAGAGAAAAATTGAGACAAACGATCGATCAATAAACCCTCCGACTCTCTGTATCTTGGGCATATTTGGTACAAGGGACGAAATCCACTAACCACAACTTTGAATGAGATAACGTCCAATAATAGCCATTGGTGTCTCTTAATTAGCAATGAATACACTGCATTATTGCATTGGTCGATTTAAGCACTTGACCCAACACTTTAGGCTTATAATAGATAAATTTCCCTAGGGTCATATCCTAATATATTAAGGGTCATGTCTTTAAATAACAGCGTCCAACACAATTACTATTGATTCTTATATAGTAGACAAGACATTCTAAACAACACTATCGGTCTTGCGTCTCGGTATGGATGAAACCCCCGGAACATTGTGGCTCACCATTGGATAATATGCCGATAGGGTAGGTAAGAGGGATGACGTTATTGTATTTCTTGAAATGATTTATTCGGAGACAAAAATTGAAACAAACAATCGATCAATAAACCCTCCGACGCTCGGTATCTTGGGCATATTTGGTACAAGGGACGAAACCCTCTAACCATTACTTTGAATGAGATTACGTCCAATAATCGCCATTGGTGTCTCTTAATTAGGAATGAATACACGGCATTATTGCATTGGTCAACTTAAGCACATGACCCAACACTTTAGGCTTAGAATAGGTAGATTTCCTTAGGGTTATGTTCTAATATATTTAGGGTCATGTCTTTAAATAATAGCGACCAACACAATGACTATTGATTCATATATAGGAGACAAGACATTCTAAACAACACTATGGGTCTTGCGTCTCGGTGTGGATGAAACCCCTGAACCATAGTGGCTCACCATGGGATAATTAGCCGATAAGGTACGAGGGGTGACGTTATTTCTTGAAATGATTTATTCTGAGAGAAAAATTGAGACAAACGATCGATCAATAAACCCTCCGACTCTCTGTATCTTGGGCAAATTTGGTACAAGGGACGAAACCTCTAACCACTACTTTGAATGAGATAACGTCCAATAATCGCCATTGGTGTCTCTTAATTAGGAATGAATACAGGTCATTATTGCATTGGTCGATTTAAGCACATGACCCAACACTTTAGGCTTAGAATAGGAAGATTTCTTTTGGGTCATGTCCTAATATATTTAGGGTCATGTCTTTAAATAATAGCGACCAGCACAATGACTATTGATTCATATATAGGAGACAAGACATTCTAAAGAACACTATGGGTCTTGCGTCTCGGTGTGGATGAAACCCCCCGGACCATAGTGGCTCACCTTAGGGTTATGTCCTAATATATTTAGGGTCATGTCTTTAATAACAGCGACCAACACAATGACTATTGATTCATATATAGGAAACAAGACATTCCACACAACACTATGGGTCTTGCGTCTCGGTATGGATGAAACCCCCGGAACATAGTGGCACACCATGGGATAATAAGCCGATAGGGTAGGTACGAGTGATGACATTATTGTATTTCTTGAAATGATTTATTCAGAGAGAAAAAATTGAGACAAACGATCGATCAATAAACCCTCCAACACTCTGTATTATGGGCGTATTTGGTACAAGGGACGAAACCCTCTAACCACAACTTTGAATGAGATAACGTCCAATAATCGCCATTGGTGTCTCTTAATTACCAATGAATACACTGCATTATTGCATTGGTCGATTTATGCACATGACCCAACACTTTAGGCTTAGAATAGGTAGATTTCCTTACGGTCATGTCCTAATATATTTAGGGTCATGTCTTTAAATAACAGTGACCAACACAATGACTATTGATTCATATATTGGTGACAAGACATTCTAAACAACACTATGGGTCTTGCGTCTCGGTATGGATGAAACCCCCGGAACATAGTGGCTCACCATGGGATAATAAGCCGATAGGGTAGGTACGAGGGATGACGTTATTGTATTTCTTGAAATGATTTATTTGGAGAGAAAAATTGAGACAAACGATCGATCAATAAACCCTCCGACGCTCTGTATCTTGGGCATATTTGGTACAAGGGACGAAACCCTTTAACCACTACTTTGAATGAGATAACTTCCAATAATCTCCATTGGTGTCTCTTAATTAGGAATGAATGCACGACATTATTGCATTGGTCGATTTTAGCACATGACCCAACACTTTAGGCTTAGAATAGGTAGATTTCCTGAGGGTCATGTCCTAATATATTTAGGGTCTTGTCTTTAAATAACAACGACCAACACAATGACTATTGATTCATATATAGGAGACAAGACATTCTGAACAATACTATGGGTCTTGCGTCTCGGTGTGGATGAAACCCCCGGAACATAGTGGCTCACCATGGGATATTTAGGGTCATGTCTTTAAATAATAGCGACCAACACAATGACTATTGAGTCATAAACACTAATCTTTATTTCGTAGTAGAAATTAGAAAGCATGATTAGGTACCCTACATTCTAAGTTAAACATTTATTCTGTGTCAAAACTGTTTTCCTATCAGCAAATGTAAACATACGTGTATCTTATTTTTGTCTTTCTTTTCCGCACTATAATACATAAACAACTGGGGATAAACATTTGTCGTGCTGATACCCCCATCTCCGTGGTCACTAGCCCTGATATGAAAAACACTTGCATCTATGCGGCGCGGGATCGAATCCTTTCAAAGGCGAGCAGTGTTTGGCCTTTTTGTAATTTTGTTCACGGGCGTAAGATTTTATTAGATCATTATATTATTTTATTTATTATCTATTTTTGCCCATTTCTACGTTATTTAGAATTATTATTAACCACATAAAATGATATCTTTAATACAAATATGACAGATTTCTCTTTAAACGTTTTGATCCATGACAAACGTGTTTGTACACAAAAGTCAGTAAAAGATGTTTGATCTATGACAGACGCTTTTTGGGCACGTTTGGGCCAAGGCCCATATGCCTTCTTAAACGTTTATACCATTGAATTATTATTTTGAATTATTATAAACTACATATTGTTACTAATGATTTTATGATCCCAAACATGACAGTTTTTTCAAAACATGATTAGACATCATTGTTCATTTGAATCCAGATTACAAACCACAATCTAAGTTGGCTGGATCAACATGATAGTTGAATCTTTCTTTGTTATTGGAACATAAAAGTTGGGTCATCACCCAAAGCCCCATAGTTGGGTCATCACCCAAATACATAAAGTTGGGTCATCACCCAAATCCCCATAGTTGGGTCATCACCCAAATCCCCATAGTTAGGTCATCACCGAAAGCCCCATAGTTGGGTCATCACCCAAGAACCCCCCAAAATTGAAACAGCCAACAGCCAGGCCTTGTCAAATCTGATAAAACACTGAAAGAACCCCGAAATCGATTAAACGAAAATCGAGATTGAAGAACATGAGGGTTTTGTTCATGCGAAATGGAGTATAGACCTAAATCAAACAAATCAAGACAACTGAAATCGAACTTTCCCCAAAACCAAAACCCTAGATATATAAAGAAGACTGAAATCGAGATTTCCCTAAAAGCACACTTCCACCCTTGGTGTTTGCGTGAAGAAGATTCACTTATGCGTATATTATATAGGTATACCAAAGGATTTACGAATGACTATTTTGGTCTTTTAATGTAATTTGTATTTCAGTTTGGATTTTTTAACTACAATAATACAAACTTTTGCCCGTTCTCTCGCAATAATACAAACTTTTGATTATTTGTAAATAATACAAACTTTTGCCCAAAATTCCTCCAGTAGGTCATGACCGGTTCTTAACTTGTTGTAGGAGGTCACTAGCTGATGTGGCACTGATCAGGCCACGTGTTGTTATTTCATTGGTTGTTTTAAAAAAAATTAAAACGAAAATAAATTCAACCCCCCTTCCCCACCATGGCCCCTTCTCTTTTTCTCCCTCCCCCCACCAAACGGCTGTAAATAAATTCTTCAAACGAAAACCACCAAAGATCTCTGTTGCTCTCCCCCACAATACAAGATACTTTTATAATCTAGTCAAAATTAAGAAAATCCAACCCAATTCAAACAAACCCACTTTACCAGAAAAACTCACGCTCCACTCCTCCATCTAAAACTCAAACTCACTCCCACATCCATGGTACCCACCACCACTACCACCACCTTCCTCCTCTTATTCTTCACTTTCTCTCTCCTCAAATCAAGCACAACTGCCGAATCAGACACTAACTGTACAGGTCGTTGGATCCACATCAGAAAACTCCCTTCTAGATTCAACCTCGACCTCCTCACTAACTATTCCTCTTTCTTCCCACTCTACCACGAGGTTCAAATTTTCGCCTCTGATCTCGTCTCCTCCAGTCTCTCAAAGGTATGAACTTGGGGACGCCATTGATGAACCGAAGAACCGAAGAGATGAAAGAGTAAAGAGATAAGGTGGAGGTTTTGGGGTGGTCTCCACTGGGGTGGGTTTGGGAGAGGGGGAGAGTTTGGATGGGGGGAGACGGACCGGGGATGGTTTCGTTGGTGGCAGTGGGGTGGAGGAGACGGACCGGGGGTGGTTTCCCGTTGCGGTTGCGGTTATGGATTTGTGGTTGTGGGTTTGTGGTAGCGGTTGCGGTTGTAGTTGTGGGTTTATGGATTTGGTGGTGCTGACGGTGGTGGCAGGGTATTTCTTCGAGTTTGGTGGAGGAATTTAGTTCCCGGGGGAGGTTCAAGGCGGGGAGTGTTGAAGATATGGTGGATGAGTGTTGAATTTTTTTTACCGGTTTTGTAGGTTATAGGTCATATTGACCTACCAGGGGAATTTTGGGCAAAAGTTTGTATTATTTAAAAATAATCAAAAGTTTGTATTATTGCGAGAGAACGGGTAAAAGTTTGTATTATTCTAGTTAAAAAATCCTTTTAGTTTTATGTTTATGCCAATTTGCTAAAGGATTTTCATTACATAATTCTTCTAATTTAACTTTTAAGGGCGTAATTTTATCTAATTGTAATATTCCGATCTTTATTATTTTCCTTATTTATCGTCATTTTTTGGACTAATTTGTGTTCTTCTCCTATTTTACATTTTTCCCACTCCAAAGGTATTCTTTCTCTATTTTTAACTACTTTAGCTTTTAATTTTTTCCTGCATGGAGTAAATAATGTAAGAAATTCTTTGTCTATACTAAATGGCTAATAATTATTGAGAAAATTGGTACCTAAAATTATGTCCTTTCTTGTTAATTCAAAGCAATATATACTCTAGGTATAATTAATATTTTATTCCAAATTTGTATTTGTACGTTAGTTTGATAAAGCGTAATATTGCTACTATTATTGTTAAAACCGTTTATTCTAAATGGTGTATCCAACCTTTTCCATATTGGTAAACAATTTTCTTTCATAATTGTTATAGCTGCTCCTGTGTCTACCATTGGTGTATAGTATCTACTTTTATATCCTTCAAATATTACATTTATAAGTATATATATTAAATTACTCATTTGATCTAAATAGTGTTAATTCATGTTTCTTATCTTTTAATTGTCTTTCTAAAAATTTTATTCCTTGTATTTTTGTTTTTTCTTTTTCAAAAAGCGTTCTTATACTATTTTTATGACATCCAGCGCATATTATGTATTGTAGTCTTTGACTTATATGTTTTTGCTCTTTTTTAGCTATTTCTATTTGTTCTAATATTCTTCCTAACTCTTTTTCTAACCTAAGTGTTAAACTATGCATTGATTATTCGAGTCTTAAATTGAATTTGATTATAAGTAAACTCAAAATATTCTTGCTCAATTTTCCATGGTTTAACTCTATTTAAAAATTCTTTACCTAATACTATTTTATTATTTAGGGTTATAACATATTTAATATTTATATCTTGAGTTGCAATTTTTGTTGTAAGCGTTATTAATCCATTGAATTTTTCATTGTTTACCTATATAATTTTGTATTAATATTCAGCTATATGTAATTCTATAAAATTTACATTTTTATTATTTTTACTATTGTTTTTATTTATTTTGGTTTTACATTCTCTTGCTATGTGGCCTATTTGTCCACAATTATAGCATCTACATTTTTTGGGATTTTTAGCATAATTATAAATTTTTCTTTTAACAAAGTAATTCTTATTTGATTTCTTTTTATGTCTATATTTTCCATATGGCTTAAACCGTTTATATCTTCTATGTCTTGCTTTAGGTTGTTTAGTTTTATATTTTTTATTTTATTTGTAACATCCAAATTTTGGTATTTCATATTTTTCGCAACAATTACTTATTTTAGCTTGTTTTCTAAATGCTTTTTGATTATTAATTTCTATACAATAATTTCGGTACCAAGTTTGTAAAAATGATATTTGCTCTCCTAAAGTTCTTGTTTTAGGTTATTTGGCATATGCTTCTTGTACCATAGTATTTATAGGTATTGATAATTTTTCAAAATATAAATTTCTAAATATAGCTAATTCTTCAGGTGTTTCGGTTCCTAATTCACAATAATTCATTTGAAAACCACAATTTGTATTTGTTAATATCTTCCGGACACATAGAACATATTTCCATATTATATGACTGAGTTTTACTATATTCCTTTTTTGATTCTATGTGTTTTAAATCTGCATTTAAATTTCCAAATTCTCTTCTAATTGCAAGTTCATATTTTTTCAACATTTGTGTTGAATCTGTCATATCTTGTCCTTTTATTTTAGTACTTCTTAGTTCTGTTTGATCAGTTGTTCCTATATGAGTTAAATAATTTCTAACTATTCCTGTTATTGTGCCCTCAATATAGTTGGCTGTCATGCTAACTGGTATTTTTGCTTCTATTAATCTTGCATTTATTTTAGCTACCCAATTTTGTATATCTAAATCAACATTTATTGAACAGTCTAAGTTTAATGTATCTCCTTGTTGATTATCCTTTGGTATATAGGTATCTTCATATAGGTATTACTAATCCGCTTTTCAACCCTTAAGCGCTTAAGCAATTTTCGTTAGCCTTTAATAATTCAACAGAAAATTCATATTGATTAATGTCGGCTATTATTCTATTTATTTATTTTCTTGTAATAGAGTCTTGTAATTTTTGAGTTAACCAACTCCTAACAATTCTATTATCTGCTCTAATTATAAATTTACTATAAACAATGTAACATTCAAATTTTATGATTCCATATCTTACTGCTTTTAATTCTTTTTTATTTATGTCCCAATTGATTTCATTTGCTTTAAAAGTTCCTGAATGATATCTACATACATATTCTTTTTTATCATTTTTGTATCTGTATTTTAATACTGCTCCATAACCATTGTTGGTTTCACTAGCATCTGTTTCAACTATCCATGTAAATTCTTTATCTTCATCAGGGAAACTCAGCTTTGGTAATTTTCTGACTAATTCTTTAATTTTTTCTAAAATTTTTGTGTCAATATTTTCCCATCTAAAATCATAATCTTTCTTTAATTTTTTAGTAAGTGGTTCAGTATATTTTGATAATTTTGGTACAAATTCCCTAACTTGATTTACTATTCCTAATAATTTTTGTAATTCTTTCTTAGTATTAATTTCTTTATAAAACTCTATAATTTTCTGGGTGATATGATCTTGCATTTTTATGCCAGCTTTATCTATTTCAAATCCTAAAATTCAATTTGGGTTTTAAATAAATCCATTTTCTTTTTGCTGAAAAATATTCCACTATTTTTTAATATTTCTATAAATTGTTCTAACAATTTATAATGTTCTTCCTGTGTTTTGGAATATATAAGTATATCATTTATATATACTACACAGTTTGATAATTGATTTAAATATCTATCCATAAATGCTTGGAATCTTCCAGGGGCATTTTTATATCCAAAAGGTAAAACATCCCATTCATAAAATCCATTAGGTACTTTGAATGCTGTTAATTGTTTTGAGTCTTCTGTTAATTTTAGTTGGTGAAAACCACTTTTACAATCAAATTTCGAAAAGTAATTATACCCTTGTATTTGTCTTATTTTTAATATTTTATTTGGTATGGGATAATTATATGTAACTGTTTTTTCATTTAAGATTCTATAATCAATAACCATTCTTGTTTTTCTTCTCTTTTATTCAGAATGATTGTTAACTATAAATGCACTACTACTATGTTTTGAATTACTTGGTCTAATTAATTTTCCTGCTCATAATTTTGTTATATGCATTATAAATTCCTTTTCATCTCTTTGAGTATTATTAAAAGGTTTTTGAGATATGATACTATTTTGGTCTTTTAATGTAATTTGTATTTCAGTTTGGATTTTTTAACTACAATAATACAAACTTTTGCCCGTTCTCTCGCAATAATACAAACTTTTGATTATTTTTAAATAATACAAACTTTTGCCCAAAATTCCTCCAGTAGGTCATGACCGGTTCTTAACTTGTTGTAGGAGGTCACTAGCTGATGTGGCACTGATCAGGCCACGTGTTGTTATTTCATTGGATGTTTTAAAAAAATTAAAACGAAAATAAATTCAACCCCCTTCCCCACCATGGCCCCTTTTCTTTTTCTCCCTCCCCCCACCAAGCGGCTGTAAATAAATTCTTCAAACGAAAACCACCAAAGATCTCTGTTGCTCTCCCCCACAATACAAGATACTTTTATAATCTAGTCAAAATTAAGAAAATCCAATCCAATTCAAACAAAGCCACTTTACCAGAAAAACTCACTCTCCACTCCTCCATCTAAAACTCAAACTCACTCCCACATCCATGGTACCCACCACCACTACCACCACCACTACCACCACCTTCCTCCTCTTATTCTTCACTTTCTCTCTCCTCAAATCAATCACAACCGCCGAATCGGACACTAACCGTATGCAATTTGTTGGATCCACATCGAAAAACTCCCTTCCAGATTCAACCTCGACCTCCTCACTAACTGTTCCTCTTTCTTCCCACTCTACCACGAGGTTCGAATTTTCGCCTCTGATCTCGTCTCCTCCAGTCTCTCTAAGGTTCGAACTTGGGGACGCCATTGATGAACCGAAGAACCGAAGAGATGAAAGAGTAAAGAGATAAGGTGGAGGTTTTGGGGTGGTCTCCACGGGGTGGGTTTGGGAGAGGGGGAGAGTCTAGATGGGGGGAAACGGACTGGTGATGGTTTCGTTGGTGGCAGTGGGATGGAGGAGACGGAGTGGGGGTGGTTTCCCGTTGCGGTTGTGGTTATGGATTTGTGGTTGTGGGTTTGTGGTAGCGGTTGCGGTTGTAGTTGTGGGTTTATGGGTTTGGTGGTGCTGACGGTGGTGGCAGGGTGTTTCTTCGAGTTTGGTGGAGGAGTTTAGTTCCCGGGGGGGTTCAAGGCGGGGAGTGTTGAAGATATGGTGGATGAGTGTTGAAATTTTTTTACCGGTTTTGTAGGTTATAGGTCATATAGACCTAACAGGGGAATTTTGGGCAAAAGTTTGTATTATTTAAAAATAATCAAAAGTTTGTATTATTGCGAGACAACGGGTAAAAGTTTGAATTATTCTAGTTAAAAAATCCTTTTAGTTTTATGTTTATGCCAATATGCTAAAGGATTTTCATTACATAATTCTTCTATATTAACTTTTAAGGGCGTAATTTTATCAAATTGTAATATTCCGATCTTTATTATTTCCAAATTGTTATTTTCCTTTTTTATCGTCATTTTTTGGACTAATTTGTGTTCTTCTCCTATTTTACATTTTTCCCACTCCAAAGGTATTCTTTCTCTTTTTTTAACTACTTTAGCTTTTAATTTTTTTCTGCATGGAGTAAATAATGTAAGAAATTCTTTGTCTATACTAAATGGCTTATAATTATTGAGAAAATTGGTACCTAAAATTATGTCCTTTCCTGTTAATTCAAAGCAATATACTCTAGGTATAATTAATATTTTATTCCAAATTTGTATTTGTACGTTAGTTTGATAAAGCGTAATTTTGCTACTATTATTGTTAAAACCGTTTATTCTAAATGGTGTATCCAACCTTTTCCATATTGGTAAACAATTTTCTTTCATAATTGTTATAGCTGCTCCTGTGTCTACCATTGGTGTATAGTATCTACTTTTATATCCTTCAAATATTACCTTTATAAGTATATAGATTAAATTACTCATTTGATCTAAATAGTGTTAATTCATGTTTCTTATCTTTTAATTGTCTTTCTAAAATTTTTATTCCTTGTATTTTTCTTTTTTCTTTTTCAAAAAGCGTTCTTATACTATTTTTATGACATCCTGTGCATATTATGTATTGTAGTCTTTGACTTATATGTTTTTGCTCTTTTTTTAGCTATTTCTATTTGTTCTAATATTCTTCCTAACTCTTTTTCTAACCTAAGTGTTAAACTATGCATTGATTATTCGAGTCTTAAATTGAATTTGATTATAAGTAAACTCAAAATATTCTTGCTCAATTTTCCATGGTGTAACTCTATTTAAAAATTCTTTCCCTAATACTATTTTATTATTTAGGGTTATAACATATTTAATATTTATATCTTGAGTTGCAATTTTTGTTGTAAGCGTTATTAATCCATTGAAATTTTCATTGTATACCTATAGAATTTTGTATTAATATTCAGCTATATGTAATTTTATAAAATTTACATTTTTATTATTTTTACTATTGTTTTTATTTATTTTGGTTTTACATTCTCTTGCTATGTGGCCTATTTGTCCACAATTATAGCATCTACATTTTTTTGGGATTTTTAGCATAATTATAAATTTTTCTTTTAACAAAGTAATTCTTATTTGATTTCTTTTTATGTCTATATTTTCCATATGGTTTAAACCGTTTATATCTTCTATGTCTTGCTTTAGGTTGTTTAGTTTTATATTTTTTATTTTATTTGTAACATCCAAATTTTGGTATTTCATATTTTTCGCAACAATTACTTATTTTAGCTTGTTTTCTTAATGCTTTTTGATTATTAATTTCTATACAATAATTTCGGTACCAAGTTTGTAAAAATGATATTTGTTCCCCTAAAGTTCCTGTTTTAGGTTCTTTGGCATATGCTTCTTGTACCATAGTATTTATAGGTATTGATAATTTTTCAAAATATAAATTTCTATATATAGCTAATTCTTCAGGTGTTTCGGTTCCTAATTCACAATAATTCATTTGAAAAGCACAATTTGTATTTGTTAATATCTTCCGGACACATAGAACATATTTCCATATTATATAACTGAGTTTTACTATATTCCTTTTCTGATTCTATGTGTTTTAAATCTGCATTTAAATTTCCAAATTCTCTTTTAATTGCAAGTTCATATTTTTTCAACATTTGTGTTGAATCTGTCATATCTTGTCCTTTTATTTTAGTACTTCTTAGTTCTGTTTGATCAGTTGTTCCTATATGAGTTAAATAATTTCAAACTATTCCTGTTATTGTGCCCTCAATATAGTTGGCTGTCATGCTAACTGGTATTTTTGCTTCTATTAATCTTGCATTTATTTTAGCTACCCAATTTTGTATATCTAAATCAACATTTATTGAACAGTCTAAGTTTAATGTATCTCCTTGTTGATTATCCTTTGGTATATAGGTATCTTCATATAGGTATTACTAATCCGCTTTTCAACCCTTAAGCGCTTAAGCAATTTTCGTTAGTCTTTAATAATTCAACAGAAAATTCATATTGATTAATGTCGGCTATTATTCTATTTATTTCTTTTCTCGTAATAGAGTCTTGTAATTTTTGAGTTAACCAACTCCTAACAGTTCTATTATCTGTTCTAATTATAAATTTACTATAAACAATGTAACATTCAAATTTTTTGATTCCATATCTTACTGCTTTTAATTCTTTTTTATTTATGTCCCAATTGATTTCATTTGCTTTAAAAGTTCCTGAATGATATCTACATACATATTCTTTTTTATCATTTTTGTATCTGTATTTTAATACTGCTCCATAACCATTGTTGGTTTCACTAGCATCTGTTTCAACTATCCATGTAAATTCTTTATCTTCATCAGGGAAACTCAGCTTTGGTAATTTTCTGACTAATTCTTTAATTTTTTCTAAAATTTTTGTGTCAATATTTTCCCATCTAAAATCATAATCATTCTTTAATTTTTTAGTATGTGGTTCAGTATATTTTGATAATTTTGGTACAAATTCCCTAACTTGATTTTCTATTCCTAAGAATTTTTGTAATTGTTTCTTAGTATTAATTTCTTTTTGAAACTCTATAATTTTCTGGGCGATATGATCTTGCATTTTTATGCCAGCTTTATCTATTTCAAATCCTAAAAATTCAATTTGGGTTTTAAATAATTCCATTTTCTTTGCTCAAAACTATTCCACTATTTTTTAATATTTCTATAAATTGTTCTAACAATTTATATTGTTCTTCCTGTGTTTTGGAATATATAAGTATGTCATCTATATATACTACACAGTTTGATAATTGATTTAAATATCTATCCATAAATGCTTGGAATCTTCCAGGGGCATTTTTATATCCAAAAGGTAAAACATCCCATTCATAAAATCCATTAGGTACTTTGAATGCTGTTAATTGTTTTGACTCTTCTGTTAATTTTAGTTGGTGAAAACCACTTTTACAATCAAATTTCGAAAAGTAATTATATCCTTGTATTTGTCTCATTTTTAATATTTTATTTGGTATGGGATAATTATATGTAACTGTTTTTTCATTTAAGATTCTATAATCAATAACCATTCTTGTTTTTCCTCTCTTTTGTTCAGAATAATTGTTAACTATAAATGCACTACTACTATGTTTTGAATTACTTGGTCTAATTAATTTTTCTGCTCATAATTCTATTATATGCATTTTAAATTCCTTTTCATCTATTTGAGTATTATTAAAAGGTTTTTGAGATATGATACTACTTTGTTCTTTTAATGTAATTTGTATTTCAGTTTGGATTTTTTAACTACAATAATACAAACTTTTGCCCGTTCTCTCGCAATAATACAAACTTTTGATTATTTTTAAATAATACAAACTTTTGCCCAAAATTCCTCCAGTAGGTCATGACCGGTTCTTAACTTGTTGTAGGAGGTCACTAGCTGACGTGGCACTGATCAGGCCACGTGTTGTTTTCTCATTGGTTGTTTAAAAAAAAATTCATTGCTGAACTGAACTTATTTTTGCTGAACTGAACTTATTTTTGCTAAACTGAACTTATTTTTACTTATTTTTGCTGAATTGAACTTATTTTTTCTTATTTTTGCTGATCTGAACTTATTTTTGCTAAATAATAATAATAAATAATAAATAATTAATAATTAATAATAAATAATAAATAATAAATAATAAATAATAATAATAAAATAATAATAATAATAATAAAATATAATAATAATAAATAATAATATTAAAAATAATAATAAATAATAAATAACAAATAATAATAATAGATAATAAATAATAATAATAATAAC
>CANSZD010000335.1:1120000-1140000 GCA_947648045.1 Beta corolliflora | reverse complement strand
GGTCGAGCCTTAGTAGGAATTTGTTTTTCGAAAAATCTTTTTCATAAGGGAGAGAAACTATATGTTTCTTTCGTTCCCAAAAACCATTTGGAATATCGGCACAAACTTCATTTTGGAGATTATCTTGAATATCCTTTATTCTTTTTTGAATAGTAGAATCTTGCAATTGTTGCTCAATCCTTTGGAAAGAAATTTCTTCCTTTGAAAAGGAAATCTGTTTCTTTTTTAAAGAGACTAAATTATGAGTAAAATTAGTTTGAAGAAGATGGATATCTTTCTTTTGTAAAGAAGTAGAAAATTTTAAAGAAATTCTTTTCCCAAGAATAGAGGTATGAATACCAATTTTATTTACTGAAAATGGATAAATTTGAGTTAAAAATGGAGTGCCAAGGATAATATTATTATTAATATCTTTAACAAGAGTAAACGGAGTTTTGAAACAATAATCATTATTGCAAACATAAGCTTTGGAAAGTTTATACTTAATCTGGAGCTTTTGACCATTAGCACTGGACAAATGTTCAGTTGTTTTCTCATAGTATTTAGAAGGAATTAATCCTTTCTTAATACAAATGAGATCGGCACCACCGTCAAAAAGTGCAATACTATTAATTTGAAAATCATGATCAATGATTAATTTAATTGGACAATACCATCTCTCGGTAATTGATCTTTTAGATCGTGTGGGAAACTGTTGAAATAGGAGGTTCTGAATTCTTCTCGGTCTCGAAATGAAAATCTTGAAATTCTAAATCTTTAGTTGGAAAATCATTTTGCTCAAGATCTTTAATTTGAGATTTTATTTGATTTATCTCTCTTTGAAGATCTTGGGTTTTTACTGAAGAAACAAATGTTTTAGGTTTTGGAGACTCATCACCTGAAGAAAAGGCTTCAGCAATTTCCTTTGCCTTCTTATCCTTTTCTAGACACGTGATATTTTTATCTAATTTTTGAAAATTATTTTTATAAGTGCTATATTGCTATTTCCAATACCTTTTGAAACTAAAAAAACATTTGGAACGTGAATAAGTGGTCTGGAAATTTCATTTGGAAATGTTGGACTACTTTGGTAAAGAAAAATTCCACTTGAACAAGGTTGTTCAAGAGAAATTATACTTAGCTTTTTTTAAATCATCAATTTCTTTTGAAGATTGAGAATCAGAAGTTGTAGAAGATAAATAATCAATTTGAGTTGATATTTGATCAACTTGTTTGGAAATCGTATGTAAAATCGTATTTGAAAAATTATTTTGTTCGTAAACCTTTTTGATATCTCCTAAAGTAGGACCTGACTTATCATCAGCATCTCTTCCTACTTTATAGGGAGCCGCTTTACAAGTTCCTTCATTAGAAGTAACCTTCAAACCTGTTAATGGAGGATGGATAGATGAAACTAGTTCACCGTTTTGAAGAGTCCATTTTTGAGTAATATTTGACTTGGCACATAAATCGAAAATGGATAAGGAATTTTTAAATTACTTAAGTAAATTGAAAGCCATGTAAAAAATGGAATATTTGCGAGATAATTCTTTCGGTTTTGCGTAGTACTTCTCACGAATAAATTCTGTGGCAGGTGTATCAAAATTGGAGAAAAACCAAAGTCTTTTTTCAAGATTTACTGGATCAGCAAAATCTATTCAAAGCATTGTTTTGTCAATTTGGAATCCTCCTCTAGTAAGAACTCAAACTAGAGAACTTTAGAGGTCTCATATCGACTTAGTTGGTGATGGAAAATCATTATCATCAACTATTTCTGGAATAGGAGATTTTTCAAAAAAATTGTAATTTTGAGAAGTAGATGGAAATTCTTTTGTATTTGGAAAAGTACTTGATCTTTCAAAAGAACAAGAAGATCTAGCACTTTGGAAATCATAATTGGAAGAAGAAGATGGAAACTCCCTACTCGAATTAAATCGAATAAGAACTCTACCATCTAGTTCTTCAACTATTTGTTCAACCTTTGATTCCTTCAAAGATTTTGGAATTGGTGGGGTTTGAAGTTGCCATTCATCTAGAATGGTTACTTTATCCCACGCAAGAGTTTCTGGAACATGTGTAGTTGCTTTGCCATATTCTACTTTGAAAAGCAAAGTTTGACCAGGAGCATATTCTACACCTTGGATTCATTTGAGTATTTAAAAGTTTGTAATAAACACGATAAATAATGGAAAAGTTTCTTGCACCTTCAAATTGGAGATCTTTGGAAAGATTGACATCTAGAGTTAAAGACTCGAAGGATAAAAGGATCTTCTAGATCTTTACTCGAGGTTTGGAAAATAGTTGAAATAAATTGGACCTTGACAAATATTAGTATTTGCCAAAGCAAATAAAGAATCTTTGAAAGATCTAAGAGATTTATCTCTTTGAGCAAGCATAACTGGACAATCAAGACCTAATCTAACCATAGGCTTGACAGCTATTTGGACACAACCAAAATGGATATATCTAAAACCTTGATCTAAATGTTTTTAACAGACTCATTATCAAGTAATTGGATAGACATTTGACGTTGGTAGACACTAGTAGTAAATTCTTCTATGTGAATACCTTTACCAAAATTAAATTCCCAACTATGTATATATGTATATATGTATATATGTATATGTATATGTATATATGTATACATATATAATCCAATTTATTTGCGACTAGCCTTTTAGCGACTACCCATTAATTGGTCTCCGCCAGTCGCTAACTCCGGTTTAGCGACCGATTTACCTGTTTTAGCGACTACTTAGGTCGGTCGCTAAATCCGGTTTTTCTTGTAGTGTTAGAGTTATAGAGCGTAATCCATTCTCATTTCTTATGTAAGTATGCATTCTCATATGAACTCACTTCTATACATATATATATATATACATATACATATACATATATATATATATATATATATATATATATATATATATATATATATATATATATATATATATACATATATATATATATATACATATATACATATATATACATATATACATATATTCATATATATATACATATATACATATATATACATATATACATATATACATACATATATACATATATACATATATACATACATATATACATATATACATACATATATACATATATACATATATGTACATATATAAGAAATATATGTTTTAGAGTACGAAACAGATAATGATGAAATTAATGAAATAAAAAAATAGTGAAGAAGAAGATAATACGTAAAACCGATAGTAATGGATAAAGAATTACAAGAAGTTGATTACGATGAAGATATTACCGTACAACATAAAAATCAAAGAGCTATTTTTGATCTACAAAAATATAATGCGTTAAAGCATGAAGGATTTACATTGTCTCCCAATAAAATAATTGAAAAGAAAAAATTTGAAATAACCAATTTAACTAACTATTTCAAAAGGAAAAAGGAAGAATATTTAGTTATAGCTGATTGAGAACATGTTATAGATATAACACAAGTACAAGGTAATACTAGAGTCTCATTAATAACACAAGAAGTGTTAAATGAGGAAATAACCAAAATTAACAACGTATTAAAAAATAAACCAATCACATTTAGATTTGTAGAATTAGCAGCCATAGAAATAATTATAAAAGCCTGTTTTAAGGAAGGAATAGATACTCCTTTAGAATTACAATTAGCCGATGACGAATTAAGGAACCTATAGAACAAGCTATTATAGCACAACTTAAAGGAAATCTTATTTACCAAAAAGTAAGATTTATAATTAAGCCAAACTATTCAGTAAGTCTAACTGACCAAAACATAGAAAAAGCATTAGTCCTATATTGGATGTTAGGAGGAATAAACATGACAAATGGATCAAAAGTTATGACAGTACAGTGTAAGAATGCTTATATATTAACCAATCAACATCAAATTTATACCAAAAACAAATTAAGACCAATTACTATAGACCCCCTTTTACTGATCTAGTACTACCTATAGAAAAAGGATTAAAATTATATTCTAAACCAAGTTACGAAGACTTAGATATAGTGAAAAAACGATTAAGTGTTTCTAGATCTAAAAGAGAACTAACCGAGAACTTACCTATTCGAATACAATCACACGAATATTACATAATCATACAAATAGAAACTAAAACTAGATGTTAATAAGGAAAGTAATTATATTCCCTTAAAAAAACTTAACAAACAAAATAATAAACGAAAACTTTAATAGATTAATAATCCTTACAACAAAAATTGCCTTTCAAGAAATAAACATTGAATATGTTATAACCCTAAACAATGAAATAATATTAGGAAAAGAATTTTTAGAAAAAGTTAAACCTTGGAAAATAGACCAAGACTATTTTGAATTTACTTATAATCAAACCCAATCTAAAACTAGAATAATCAATGAGTAATGCTATACCAAGTTTGATAGAATTAATAAAATTACAAAAACAGATAGAGATAGCAAAAGAAGAAAGGGCCTATATAAGTCAAAGACCGCAATACATAATATTTGCGGAATGCCATAGAGATAGTATACGAACTTTATCTAATGAAGAACAAAAGAAAACAAGAGACATAGAGGTATTAAAACAAAAGTTACGTAAGATGAAATATAAATTAGCTATCCTTAATAAAAATGAGTAATTTAATTTATATTTTATTAAAAATAATCTTTGATGGATATAAAAGTAGATATTATACACCAATGGTAGACACTGGAGCTCAAACAACAATTATGAAAGAAAATTGTTTACTATAATGGAAAAGATTAAATACTCCCTTTAAAATAAACGGATTTAATAATAATAGTAGTAAAATTACTCTTTATCAAACAAATATAAAAATACAAATTTGGGATAAAATGTTAGTCATACCTAAGGTATATTGCTTTGAATTAATAGGAAAAGATATTATATTAGGAACTTATTTCTTAAACCAATATAAACCATCTAGTATAGATAAAGAATTTCTTACTTTGTTTACCCCTTGTCAACATAAGCTAAAAGCCAAGGTAGTTACATATAAAGAAAGATTACCAATAATGGGAAAATTGTAAAATAGGAGAAGAAGCAAAACTAGTCCAAAAAATGAAAACCAAAAGGGGAATCAACCATTTAGACATAATAGAAATAGGAATATTACATATAGATAAACTTACTCCTTTAAAAACTAAGCTAGAAGAATTATGCAGTGAAAATCCTTTAGAATATTGGCATAAGCATAAAACTGAAATACAAATAACATTAAAAGACCAAAACAGTATCATATCACAAAAACCTTTTAATAATACTCAAAGAGATGAAAAGGAATTTAAAATGCATATAACAGAACTATTAGCTGGAAAACTAATTAGACCAAGTAATTCAAAACATAGTAGTAGTGCATTTATAGTTAATAATCATTCTGAGCAAAAGAGAGGAAAAACAAGAATGGTTATCGACTATAGAATCTTAAATGAAAAAACAATAACATACAATTACCCCATACCAAATAAAATACTTAAAATGAGACAAATACAAGGATATAATTATTTTTTAAAATTTGATTGTAAAAGTGGTTTTCACCAATTAAAGCTAACTGAAGAGTCTAAACAATTAACAGCATTCAAAGTCCCTAATGGATTTTACGAATGGAATGTTTTACCTTTTGGATATAAAAATGCCCCAGGTAGATTCCAAGCATTTATGGATAAATATTTAAACCAATTATCAAATTGTGTAGTTTATATAGATGATATACTAATATATTCAAAAACCCAGGAAGAACACTATAAGTTATTAGAATAGTTTACAGAAATCATCAAAACTAGTGGTATATAAAAAGAAAATGGAATTGTTTAAAACACAAATTGAATTCTTAGGATTTGAAATAGATAAAGTTGGAATAAAAATGCAAGACCATATAGCCCAAAAAATTATAGAGTTTCAAAAGGAAATTAATACTAAGAAAGAATTACAAAAATTCTTAGGAATAGTAAATCAGGTTAGAGAATTTATACCTAAATTATCACAATATACGGAACCATTAACTAAAAAACTAAAGAAAGACTACGACTTTAGATCGACGGATCTTGACACAAAGAATTTAGAGAAAATTAAAGAATTAGTCGAGAAAGTTACCAAAACTAAGTTTTCCTGATGAAGACAAAGAATTTATATGGATAGTTGAAACAGATGCTAGCGAAACCAATAATGGTTATGGAGCAATGTTAAAATACAGATACAAAAATGATAAAAAGGAAAAATATATGTAGATATCATTCAGGAACCTTTAAAGCAAACAAAATCAATTGGGACATAAATAAAAAAGAGCTAAAAGCAGTAAAATATGGAATCAAAAAATTTGAATGTTATATTGTTTATAGTAAATTCATAATCATAACAGATTATAGAACTGTTAGGAGTTGGTTAACCCAAAAATTACAAGATTCCAATACAAGGAAGGAAATAAATAGAATAATAGCCGACATCAATCAATATGAATTTTCGTTGAACTATTAAAAACCGACGAAAATTGCTTTGCGGATTATCTCTCAAGAAATAGCTCAACAACTTATTCTAGAAAATCAAGAGCTCAAGATATAACTCAAAAGTTAATGGAAGAACTCGCTTCTATGAAAAGGGAAGCAACTTCCAAAGCAATCCTAATATGGAGCAAGCGAGATATTGGCACTAGCCAAAAATATATAAAAGCCGAATTATTACAAAAAAAGTTAATTCTCCTTTCAAGAAGAGCATGTCCTTACAAACTTATTACCCCAATCAAGCTAATAACCCCACACCGAGTTATCAATGAAATAAATTTTTCCAACCTAATACCGGATACCACATCTTTCAAAGAAAAACTAACCTTAGGAACCAAACAAACTATGACCCCTTTGGTTCGCCAATATATAGATTATTTCTTATTTATTGCCAATAAATTAAATACCGTTCCGAAGTAACAACTAAAGACCGTCACGGAGAGATAGAAGGAGGTTATGTTACTAACCCCTTAAAAAGGGTAAACGAGTTAATAGTGTTGCCCTGGTTGCAATGCAAATTTAATCAAGGCAGCATATGATTATGGCCTTCTTAATTCGGTTTATACAATGAATGGAGAAGAGCTATCATCAATTCCTCGATTACATAAAGCGCCTAAGAGTTATTTGCAAATTACAAAATCTCCTATGATTTTTGTAAGATGCTATACCGCCCTGAGCGAAGTTACATTCTCCGAAATAAAACAATGTATTAGAGTTATCAAAATGGGATGTACAACAAATTTCATCCTTCCGGAAGAAATAAAGGCTCGCCGAGAGTTAAACCGAAATGAAATACCGAGATATCCTTAAGGAGAAGCGAGCGATCAAGATAAAGGCGATTTATGAAGCCTTAATTAACATGGTCAAGACTTATGTTTGGATAAATCATAAAGAGTTAAATACGTTAATTATATCTCAAAGCAAAGCATATGGCCATGACACGGTCGAAACTATCAAATCATGGGTATGGAGCCTACTCCATCCGAGATCAAGAACCGAGTTACAAGGTATATACCTAGAAATTTTCTTACTCAAGATACCTTGAAGAGATATTGCGATTGGATGCAAGCAAAATAATAACCACTCATGTCAAATGTGTGGAGTTAAACATATGACTTGTACCAATAATTGAAGATATGGATAGGCTGTGGAGACAAAGTTGAATCATCTAGCACAGCAAAGATCTACCACGAAATAGAGCACAATTTACAAGTATCAAACACCTGTTAAAGGAGATAAGCATAGAGGAAAGAAATACTATCATGTAATAAATAAATGTTGTAACAGATTATAATAAGACAAGAGATAGGCGGCTAGCGCACGATAAATATGTGAATAGTGAATAGTGTGAACGAGACTTTTTACGTAGCACTTTCACCGTAGCAATAATATTTGTAATAGTATGTAATTTTGTACGAACACTTAAATAAGTTCGTCTATAAATAAGAAATGCATGATGCTGCTAAGGGGCATCATCAAGCTTCTCACTACTCCTCGTCTTTCTCTCTAAAGCTTTCTTCTCTCAAAAATAAAACACGCTTCACCCCGAGATTGGTATCAGAGCTACTGTTCACAAAAGACCGGAGGTATTCACTTAGAGCTTATTCCTCAAGATATTTCAATATCAATTATGGAAGCAGATAAGGTAATTCTTTTTCTTATGAACTGAATTTAAATTCAATCCCCTAGTTTATAATAATACTGAGATCTGTTAAGATAATTCTATAATTTCATATAGGATGTATGCTATCTTAATTATGCTTTCCCCGATTAAGTAAAATCATGTTTTGAAACCAAAAGACAATTGGTAGCAGGAGCCAGTTTAGCCGTTGATAAATGAAAAGGCATTGAGGGCGTGATGCATAAAACCTATGTGGTCAGGTTGAAAAACATGAATTTATTTAATTCTGCTTAAGTGCTTAAGGGTAGCAAAGCAGATTAGCAGTACTTATATGAAAGTTGATAGAATTGTTGTTAACTGATTAAGGTCTATTATGAACAAAGAGATTGAGTCTAAAAGGAAGTTCATACAGAAAAGAATATTTACTTGTACATGTTATTTATTTGCTTATTTACTTATTATATTTATGAAATCACAAATAAAAAGTGTTAAACAACATATAGAAATTCGAGAAATGATTATAGACTTTTACATTACAAATCTACAAAATCAAATAGATGTCTATGAAAATTATTTATGTGAAGCATTCAGAAGAAAAGATGATGAAATGAAAGATGCAATGATAAAATATTTAACCAAACTGCAAAACATGAAAAATAAACATTTAAATGATAAAATAGAACTTAAACATTTACAAAATTCGTTATACGTATGAGTACTAAATCCCAAGTAAAAAATTCTATGAGAAAAGCTAATTTCCAATATTTTATATCAACTATGCAATCTGATATAAAAAATTTAGAATTAAGAAATCAAAAACAAATAGCTATCATTAATAAAATACAAATATTAGAACGAGCAACATTAAATGATAATCATAATCATGAAGAAATAGACAAAGAGTTAAGACCTTTTGATAATCGAATAGAACTACTGAATATACAAATTAAAGAACAGGAAGATATATCTAAGAAAATACATGAAGATTATATTAACACATTAGATAGAAAATCAAGCATGTATGTATGAGTGAACTAGAAAAAGAAGAACATTTAGGAACTAATCTAAAAATTATTAATAAAATATTTTATTAATTATACAAATACTGAAAGAAAGTAGGAATGATCTAGATAAACCGAGAATCAAGTAATGCTAAAATACCAATAGAACTAGAAGAACAAGGTTATGAGATCTTAGAAAAGAAGATAACTAAAGAATATTCACAATTATTTCCACAATTACTTTTAAGAAAAAGAATAGAAATTGAATATGAAAGAATAATTGAACAATTAGAATAATGAATAAAAACGAAAAAATCATTGAAGAAGAAGTTATTAGATACCCTGATGGTCCATTTAAAATACACAAGACTAATCAAAATAGACAATTTGCAGAAATTAGTAAAGGAAGATTTTATTTAATAAAAGATAGAAAACAAATGATACTAGAAAACGAATTTGATGGAGAAAGAAGACTAGCACTAGAAAATAATTTAGTAAAAATAACAAATATAGAAAGTAGCTATCAAGACAATAAAACAATTAATGACATCTATAAAAAATTAGAACAGCTTAGAAAGAAAATATGATAAAAGAATGAGAAAAATGGAAGAATCTATCAAAATAATACATATTAATACCAAACAAATATTACATAAAGTCTACGAGAGTAGAAAATAATTTTAATGAAGAGATACAAAATCTTAAAATAGAATTTAATAATAGGTTTGATAAAATAGAAGAAACGACTTATATGTAATATCAAAGAAAACACCGAAATATCGTAAATCCACGAATCGATAACGAAATAATAAATAATACTACCAAAGAAGCTTTAACTACTGAAATAGAACGACTAGAGGTAAATAATATAGAGGTAAATACTCTAGAAGAAAATAGTGAAGAATTTTATTCGAACAATCCAAATAAGAATTTAGATATTCAAATCATTTAGAATCGACTTTAATTCGAAAAGGATGAAGAAATTAACGTACTTACTAAGGTCGACACGGATGACGATTATTACTATATGGATACCAATAGAAATTATAAATCAACTTTTAAAAAGAAAAAATATGATTATGCCCATAGAAATAATGACTATATATGGAAATATCGAAGAAAAATAGAAAATGATTACATACCAAGAGATAATAAGACAGGAGAAACTCTAAATCTATATTGTTCTACAAATGCTGAATTAGAAATACAAAATTGGATAGCTAGAATAAATGCAAAATTAATAGAAGCCAAAATACCGGTTAGTGCGGCAGCTAATTATATTGAAGCCACAATAAGAGGAATAGCAAAAAGCTATTTAACTAATATAGGATTAAAAGAATTAACGGAACTACGAAGTACTAAAACAGAAGGAACCGAGATGACAGATTCAACACAAATGTTGAAAAAATACGAAAAAATAATTCGAAGAGAATTTGGCAATCCAAATGCGAGATTTTAAATATGCGAAAGCTAAGAGAGAATATTGTAAGTCCCAACTATATAATATGCAAATATGTTCCATGTGTCCAGAAAGATTTAAACAAATATAATTGTGCATTCCAAATGAATTATTATGAATTAGGAACCGAAACACACGAACAATTAGTCGTATTTCGAAAATTATATTTTGAAAAATTACCAATACCTATAAACACTATGGTACAAGAAGCATATTATACGGAACCTAAAACAGGAAATTTAGGTGAACAAATATCATTTTTACAAACATGGTAAAAAAATTATTGTATTGAAGTTAATAACCAAAAAGCATTTAGAAAACAAGCTAAAATAAGTGACTCATTGTGAAAAATATGAAATACGTAAATTTGGATGTCACAAATTAAACAAAAAATATAAAACTAAAAGACCCAAATTAATGCAAAGATGGTATAAAAGATTCAAACCATATGGAAAATATAAAAATAAGAAACGATCAAATAAAAATTACTTTATTAAAAGAAAAATCTATAAATATGCACAAAATCCAAAAAGATGTAGATGTTATAATTGTGGACGAGATAGGTCATATTGCAAAAGAATGTAAGACAAAAACAAATAAAAATACTAAGAAAAATATAAAAAATGTAAATTTTATTGAACTACATATAGCAGAATATGAAATAGGTAAAAATAATATACCACCGGATGAAGAAATATATGTTTTTGAGTACGAAACGGATAATATGTGAATAGTGAATAGTGTGACCAAGACTTTTCACTGTAGCACTTTCACCGTAGCAATAGTATTTGTAATAGTATGTAATTTGTGCGAACACTTAAACAAGTTCGTCTATAAATAAGAAATGTCCGATGTTGCTAAGGGGCATCATCAAGCTTCTCACTACTCCTCCTCTTTCTCTCTCTAAAGCTTTCTTCTCTCAAAAAATAAAACACGCTTCACCCCGAGATTGGTATCAGAGCTACTGTTCACAAAAGACCGGAGGTATTCACTTAGAACTTATTCCTCAAGATATTTCAATATCAATTATGGAAGCAGATAAGGTAATTCTTTTTCTTATGAACTGAATTTAAATTCAATCCCCTAGTTTATAATAATACCGAGATCCGTTAAGATAATTCTATAATTTCATATAGGATGTATGCTATCTTAATTATGCTTTCCCGATTAAGTAAAATCATGTTTAGAAACCAAAAAAGACAATTGATAGCAGGGAGCCCGTTTAGCCGTTGATAAATGAGAAGGCATTGAGGGTGTGATGCATAAAACCTATGTGGTGAGGTTGAAAAACATGAATTTATTTAATTCTCGCTTAAGTGCTTAAGGGTAGCAAAGCGAATTAGCAGTACTTATATGAAAGTTGATAGAATTGTTATTAACCCGATTAAGGTCTATTATGAACAAAGAGATTGAGTCTAAAAGGAAGTTCATACGAGAAAATAATATTTACTTGTACATGTTATTTATTTGCTTATTTACTTATTTTATTTATGAAATCACAAATAAAAAGTGTTAAACAACATATAGAAATTCGGGAAATGATTATAGACTTTTACATTACAAATCTACAAAATCAAATAGATGTCAATGAAAATTATTTATATGAAGCATGTAGAAGAAAAGATGATGAAATGAAAGATGCAATGATAAAATATTTAATCGAACTCCGAAACAGGAAAAATAAACATTTAAAAGATAAAATAGAACTTAAACATTTACAAAATTCGCTATACGTATGAGTACTAAATCCCAAGTAAAAAATCTATGAGAAAAGCTAATTTCCAATATTTTATTTCAACTATGCAATCGATATAAAAAATTTAGAATTAAGAAATCAAAAACAAATAGCTATCATTAATAAATACAAATATTAGAACGAGCAACATTAAATGATAATCATAATCATGAAGAAATAGACAAAGAGTTAAGACCTTTTGATAATCGAATAGAACTACTGAATATACAAATTAAAGAACAGGAAGATATATCTAAGAAAATACATGAAGATTATATTAACACATTAGATATAAAATCAAGCATGTATGTATGAGTGAACTAGAAAAAGAAGAACATTTAGGAACTAATCTAAAAATTATTAATAAAAATATTTTATTAATTATACAAATCTTGAAAGAAAGTAGGAATGATCTAGATAAACCGAGAATCAAGTAATGCTAAAATACCAATAGAACTAGAAGAACAAGGTTATGAGATCTTAGAAAAGAAGATAACTAAAGAATATTCACAATTATTTCCACAATTACTTTTAAGAAAAAGAATAGAAATTGAATATGAAAGAATAATTGAACAATTAGAATAATGAATAAAAACGAAAAAATCATTGAAGAAGAAGTTATTAGATACCTGATGTTCCATTTAAAATACACAAGACTAATCAAAATAGACAATTTGCAGAAATTAGTAAAGGAAGATTTTATTTAATAAAAGATAGAAAACAAATGATACTAGAAAACGAATTTGATAGGGAAAGAAGACTAGCACTAGAAAATAATTTAGTACAAATAACAAATATAGAAAGTAGCTATCAAGACAATAAAACAATTAATGACATCTATAAAAAAATTAGAAAAGTTAGAAAGAAAATATGATGAAAGAATGAGAAAAATGGAAGAATCTATCAAAATAATACATATTAATACCAAACAAATATTACATAAAGTCTACAGAGTAGAAAATAATTTGAATGAAGAGATACAAAATCTTAAAATAGAATATAATAATAGGTTTGATAAAATAGAAGAACAACTTATATGTAATATCAAAGAAAACACTGAAATATCAAAAATCCACGAATCTAATAACGAAATAATAAATAATACTACCATAGAAGCCTTAACTACTGAAATAGAACGACTAGAGGTAAATAATATAGAGGTAAATACTCTAGAAGAAAATAGTGAAGAATTTTATTACGAACAATCCGATCAAGAATTTAGAAATTCAAATCATTTAGAATCGGACTTTAATTCGAAAAGGATGAAGATATTAACGTACTTACTAAGGTCGACACGGATGACGATTATTACTATATGGATACCAATAGAAATTATAAATCAACTTTTAAAAAGAATAAATATGATTATGCCCATAGAAATAATGACTATATATGGAAATATCAAAGAAAAATAGAAAATGATTACATACCAAGAGATAATCAAACAGGAGAAACTCTAAATCTAGATTGTTCTACAAATGCTGAATTAGAAATACAAAATTGGATAGCAAGAAAAAATGCAAAATTAATAGAAGCCAAAATACCAGTTAGTGCGGCGGCTAATTATATTGAAGCCACAATAACATGAATAGCAAAAATCTATTTAACTAATATAGGATTAAAAGAATTAACAGAACTACGAAGTACTAAAACAGAAGGAACTGAGATGACAGATTCAACACAAATGTTGAAAAAATACGAAAAAATAATTCGAAGAGAATTTGGCAATCCAAATGCAGATTTTAAATATGCGAAGCTAAGAGTGAATATTGTAAGTCCCAACTATATAATATGCAAATATGTTCCAATGTGTCCAGAAGATTTAAACAAATATAATTGTGCATTCCAAATGAATTATTATGGATTACGAACCGAAACACCTGAACAATTAGGCGTATTTCGAAAATTATATTTTGAAAAATTACCAATACCTATAAACACTATGGTACAAGAAGCATATTATACAGAACCTAAAACATGAACTTTAGGTGAACAAATATCATTTTTACAAACATGGTATAAAAATTATTGTATTGAAGTTAATAACCAAAAAGCATTTAGAAAACAAGCTAAAATAAGTGACTGTTGTCAAAAATATGAAATACCTAAATTTGGATGTCACAAATTAAACAAAAAATATAAAACTAAAAGACCCAAATTAATGCAAAGACGATATAAAAGATTCAAACCATATGGAAAATATAAAAATAAGAAACGATCAAATAAAAATTACTTTATTAAAAGAAAAATCTATAAATATGCACAAAATCCAAAAAGATGTAGATGTTATAATTGTGGACAGATAGGTCATATAGCAAAAGAATGTAAGACTAAAACAAATAAAAATACTAAGAAAAATATAAAAAAATGTAAATTTTATTGAACTACATATAGCAGAATATGAAATAGGTAAAAATACTATACCACCAGATGAAGAAATATATGTTTTAGAGTACGAAACAGATAATATGTGAATAGTGAATAGTGTGAACAGTACTTTTTCTTGTAGCACTTTCACTGTAGCAATAGTACTTGTAATAGTATGTAATTTTGTACGAACACTTAAACAATAGTACTTGTTTAAGTGTTCGTACAAAATTACATACTATTACAAGTACTATTGCTACAATGAAAGTGCTACAGTAAAAGTACTATTCACACTATTCACTACTCACATATTTATCGTGCGCTAGCCGCCTATCTCTTGTCTTATTATAACTGTTACAACATTTATTTATTACATGATAGTATTTCTTTCCTCTATGCTTATCTCCTTTAACAGGTGTTTGATACTTGTAAATTGTGCTCTATTTCGTGGTAGATGCTTTGCTGCTAGATGATTCACTCTGTCTCCACAACTATCCATATCTTCAATTATTGGTACGATCATTTGTTTAACTCCACACATTTAACATGAGTGGTTATTATTTTGCTTGCATCCAAGCGCAATATCTCTTCAAGGTATCTTGAGTAAGAAAATTTCTAGGTATATACCTTGTAATTGGTTCTTGATCTGGATGGAGCAGGCTCCATACCCATGATTTGATAGTTTCGACCGTGTCATGGCCATATGCTTTGCTTTGAGATATAATTAACGTATTTAACTCTTTATGATTTATCCAAACATAAGTCTTGACCATGTTAATTAAGGCTTCATAAATCGCCTTTATCTTGACTGCTCGCTTCTCCCTGAGGATATCTGGTATTTCATTTCGGTTTAACTCTGGCTGAGCCTTTATTTCTTCTGGAAGGATGAAATTTGTTGTACATCCCATTTTGATAACTCTAATACATTGTTTTATTTCAGAGAATGTAACTTCGCCTGGGGCGGTATAGCATCTTACAAAAATCATAGGAGATTTTGTAATTTGCAAATAACTCTTAGCTGCTTTATATAACTGAGGAATTGATGATAGCTCTTCTCCATTCATTGTATAAACTGAATTAAGAAGGCCATAATCATATGCTGCCTTGATTAAATTTGCATTGCAACCAGGCAACGCTATTAACTTGATTACCCTTTTTAAGGGGTTAGTAACATAACCTCCTTCTATCTCTCCGTGACGGTCTTTAGTTGTTACTTCTGGAACGGTATTTAATTTATTGGCAATAAATAAGAAATAATCTATATATTGGCGAACCAAAGGGGTCATAGTTTGTTTGGTTCCTAAGGTTAGTTTTTCTTTGAAAGATGTGGTATCTGGTATTAGGCTGGGAAAATTTATTTCATTGATAACTGGTGTGGGGTTATTGGCTTGATTGGGGTAATAAGTTTGTAAGGACATGCTCTTCTTGAAAGGAGAATTAACTTTTTTTTAATAATTCGGCTTTTATATTTTTGGCTAGTGCCAATATCTGCTTGCTCCATATTAGGATTGCTGGAAGTTGCTTCCCTTTTCATAGAAGCGAGTTCTTCCATTAACTTTTTGAGTTGTATCTTGAGCTCTTGATTTTCTAGAATCAGTTGTTGAGCTATTTCTTGAGAGATAATCTGCAAAGCAATTTTCGTCAGTTTTTAATAGTTCAACAGAAAATTCATATTGATTGATGTCAGCTATTATTCTATTTATTTCCTTCCTTGTAATGGAATCTTGTAATTTTTGGGTTAACCAACTCCTAACAGTTCTATTATCTGTTCTGATTATGAATTTACTATAAACAATATAACATTCAAATTTTTTGATTCCATATTTTACTGCTTTTAGCTCTTTTTATTTATGTCCCAATTGATTTCGTTTGCTTTAAAAGGTTCTGAATGATATCTACATATATTTTCCTTTTTATCATTTTTGTATCTGTATTTTAACACTGCTCCATAACCATTTTTGGTTTCGGTAGCATCTGTTTCAACTATCCGTATTAATTCTTTATCTTCATCGGGAAAACTTAGTTTTGGTAACTTTCTGACTAATTCTTTAATTTTCTCTAAATTCTTCGTGTCAGTATCCGTCCATCTAAAGTCGTAGTCTTTCTTTAGTTTTTTTGTTAATGGTTCCGTATATTGTGATAATTTAGGTATAAATTCTCTAACCTGATTTACTATTCCTAAGAAATTTTGTAATTCTATTTTAGTATTAATTTCCTTTTGAAACTCTATAATTTTTTGGGCTATATGGTCTTGCATTTTTATTCCAGCTTTATCTATTTCAATTCCTAAGAATTCAATTTGTGTTTTAAACAATTCCATTTTCTTTTTACTTAAAACTATACCACTAGTTTTGATAATTTCTATAAACTTGTTCTAATAACTTATAGTGTTATTCCTGGCTTTTTGAATATATTAGTATATCATCTATATAAACTACACAATTTGATAATTGGTTTAAATATTTATCCATAAATGTTTGGAATCTACCTGGGGAATTTTTATATCTAAAAGGTAAAACATTCCATTCGTAAAATCCATTAGGGACTTTGAATGCTTTGTTAATTGTTTAGACTCTTCGATTAGCTTTAATTGGTGAAAACCACTTTTACAACTAAATTTTGAAAAATAATTATATCCTTGTATTTGTCTCATTTTAAGTATTTTATTTGGTATAGGGTAATTGTATATTATTGTTTTTTCATTTAAGATTCTATAGTCGATAACCATTCTTGTTTTTCCTCTCTTTTACTCAGAATGATTATTAACTATAAATGCACTACTATTATGTTTTGAATTACTTGGTCTAATTAGTTTTCCAGCTAATAGTTCTGTTATATGCATTTTAAATTCCTTTTCATCTCTTTGAGTATTATTAAAAGGTTTTTGTGATATGATACTTGTTTTGGTCTTTTAATGTTAATGGTATTTCAGTTTTATGCTTATGCCAATTTTCTAAAGGATTTTCACTGCATAATTATTCTAGCTTAGTTTTTAAAGGAGTAAGTTTATCTATATGTAATATTCCTATTTCTATTATGTCTAAATTGTTGATTCCCCTTTTGGTTTTCATTTTTTGAACTAGTTTTGCTTCTTCTCCTATTTTACAATTTTCCCATTCTATTGGTAATCTTTCTTTATTTGTAACTACCTTGGCTTTTAGCTTATGTTGACAAGGGGTAAACAAAGTAAGAAATTCTTTATCTATACTAAATGGTTTATATTGGTTTAAGAAACTAGTTTCTAATATAATATCTTTTCCTATTAATTCAAAGCAATATACCTTAGGTATGACTAATATTTTATCCCAAATTTGTATTTTTATATTTGTTTGATGAAGAGTAATTTTACTACTATTATTATTAAATCCGTTTATTTTAAAGGGATTATTTAATCTTTTCCATTCTGGTAAATAATTTTCTTTCATAATTGTTGTTTGAGCTCATGTGTCTACCATTGGTGTATAATATCTACTTTTATATCCATCAAAGATTATTTTTACTAAAATATAAATTAAATTACTCATTTTTATTAAGGATAGCTAATTTATTTTTCATCTTTTGTTTTAATACCTCTATGTCTCTTGTTTTCTTTTGTTCTTCATTAGATAAAGTTCGTATACTATCTCTATGGCATTCTGCAAATATTATGTATTGCAGTCTTTGACTTATATAGGCCTTTTCTTCTTTTGCTATCTCTATCTGTTTTTTGTAATTTTATTAATTCTATCAAACTTGGTATAGCATTACTCATTGATTATTCTAGTTTTAGATTGGGTTTGATTATAAGTAAATTCAAAATAGTCTTGGTCTATTTTCCAAGGTTTAACTTTTTCTAAAAATTCTTTTCCTAATATAATTTCATTGTTTAGGGTTATAACATAGTCAATGTTTATTTCTTGAAAGGCAATTTTGTTGTAAGAATTATTAATCTATTAAGGTTTTCGTTTATTATTTTATTTGTTAAGTTTTTAAGGGAATATAATTACTTTCCTTATTAACATCTAGTTTTGCGGTTAAACTATTAGTTTTTATTTGTATGATTATGTAATATTCGTGTGATTGTATTCGAATAGGTAAGTTCTCGGTTAGTTCTCTTTTAGATCTAGAAACACTTAATCGTTTTTCACTATTTCTAAGTCTTCGTAACTTGGTTTAGAATATAATTTTAATCCTTTTTCTATAGGTAGTACTAGATCGGTAAAAGGGGGTCTATAGTAATTGGTCTTAATTTGTTTTTGGTATAAATTTGATGTTGATTGGTTAATATATAAGCATTCTTACACTGTACTGTCATAACTTTTGATCCATTTGTCATGTTTATTCCTCCTAACATCCAATATAGGACTAATGCTTTTTCTATGTTTTGGTCGGTTAGACTTACTTGAATATTTTGGCTTAATTATAAATCTTACTTATTGGTAAATAATTTTTCCTTTAAGTTGTGCTATAATAGCTTGTTCTATAGGTTCTTTAATTACGTCATCGGCTAATTGTAATTCTAAAGGAGTATCTATTCCTTCTTTAAAACAGGCTTTTATTATTATTTATATGGTTGCTAATTCTACAAATCTAAATGTGATTGGTTTATTTTTAATACGTTGTTAATTTTGGTTATTTCCTCATTTAACACTTCTTGTGTTATTAATGGGACTCTAGTATTACCTAGTACTTGTGTTATATCTATAACATGTTCTCTATCGGCTATAACTAAATATTCTTCCTTTTTCCTTTTGAAATAGTTAGTTAAATTGGTTATTTTAAATTTTTTCTTTTCAATTATTTTATTGGGAGACAATGTAAATCCTTCATGCTTTAACGCATTATATTTTTGTAGATCAAAAATAGCTCTTTGATTTTTATGTTGTACAGTAATATCTTCATCGTAATCAACTTCTTGTAATTCTTTATCCATTACTATCGGTTTTACGTATTATCTTCTTCTTCACTATTTTTTATTTCATTAATTTCATCATTATCTGTTTCGTACTCTAAAACATACATTTCTTCATCTGGTGGTATATTATTTTTACCTATTTCATATTCTGCTATATGTAGTTCAATAAAATTTACATTTTTTATATTTTTCTTATTTTTTTATTTGTTTTAGTCTTACATTCTTTTGCTATATGACCTATTTGTCCACAATTATAACATCTACATCTTTTTGGATTTTGTGCATATTTATAGATTTTTCTTTTAATAAAGTAATATTTATTTGATCGTCTCTTATTTTTATATTTTCCATATGGTTTGAATCTTTTATATCGTCTTTGCATTAATTTGGGTCTTTTAGTTTTATATTTTTTGTTTAATTTGTGACATCCAAATTTAGG